>JAOUQT010019531.1:0-11845 GCA_025769995.1 Xyliphius kryptos | reverse complement strand
ACCAAAACATCAGCCAGAAAGGATGAGAACAGAGAAAAGGTGTATGGTCACCACCTGCAGAAGCACTCCTTTATAGGAGGGTCTTGCTAAGTGCCTCTAACAGAACATTGTTGTTTCACCATTGTGCTGCAGCATGCACTGTGATGTCATCAGGTTGTCAAGACAACAGCTTCGTCAGTGTTCTAAAACACATGCAGAGTGTTTATTGAGAAGCCCACGATTACAGAAGAGCATAACATTTTTGGAAGATAATATGGAAAGAAACATCTGTAACAAGCTGCGCGAGTTGGACAAGCTCAGTGACGTTATTATCAGAGTGGACGGCGTCGACTTCAGAGCTCACAAACTCATCATGTGTGGGTGCAGCCAGTATTTCAGGTCAGGGAAGGTTTTTATCTCACTGCATTTCAGTTATGAGCCACCACGACATCAGTCTGTAGTGTAGGAAAAACCAGCTACACTGTAGTATCATCAAACCTGCGCATTACTCGATCTGGCTGCCTTTTTTTCTCTTCTTCTCTCTTATAACAAGTGTCTGAAAAAAAGATGTGTTTTGAGAAGTTTCCTGAAGACGTTGAGTGACTCAGCCTTACGGATAGTATTGGGAAGATGGTTCCACCAGTTAGCGGTGGTGAATGATACGGTGTGAGAATTAGCACCACGATGAGTTGAAATCACCAGGCGACATTCATCACTGGAGCTTCACTTCACTTCTTCTCTCTTATAACAAGTGTCTGAAAGTCTGTAGTTTAGGAGAGCATAATTTACCTGTTGTCTGTTCCATTCGCACAACAGCAAGAGAAACTGATTTACAATCAGTGTTGCTTCCTAACTGGACAGGTTGGTTTCACAGAAGTGTGGTTTACTTGGAGTTACATTGTGTTGTTTAAGTGTTCCCTTTATTTTTTTTGAGCAGTGTATAATAAATTGGATATGTTGCTCTCTGGACACAACAGATCTGCTGTGTTTATCATGCATTCATTCTAGGCTTTGCTAATTGTAATGCCAGTATAAAACTTACCTTGATACTTACCTCTTAAATTCTAGATTGTTGCAAAAAACAAAAAAAAAATCTGTAAAGGCCCGCATGGTTCCTCTGATCAGCTGCTTCTAGAGGTACCAAGGTCCAAACTTAAGCTTTGAGGGGTTGAGCCTTTTCGACTGTGGCTTCTAAGCTCTGGACTGACTTACCCCTGTATGTTAGACATGCTTTTTTACCGTCCACTTTTAACACTATACTAAAAACGCATTTACATTTCTTTGGAGTTTTTTTGGTCATGTAGTTTTCTTTTTATTCATACATTATATTCAGATTAATCTTCTAATGAGGTTGTGGTGGGACTACATCCAGGACAGGGTGCCAATTTTTTAGTGGAAAAAAGTAGATTTTAAAAATAAAAAACTTTGTCCTCACTATCTGTATAAAATACACCTGTCCACAGCCTCAAATAGTCCAGACTCCAACCATGGCCAAGAGCAAAGATCTGTCAAATGACACCAGGAAAAAAACTAGAGCTACAGCAGGCTAAGAAGAGTGCATTTACAATAGGCCAGCACGTTGGTGTGAATAAATCAACTGTGGGAGCAATTGAACACATAAGAACAGTGAGCAGAAGTCCCAGAACTGCACGGAGGGACGTGATGAATGACCTGCAGAGAGCTGGGACCAAAGTTACAAAGGCTACCATTAGTAACATCAGTACCATCAGGCTTGTTCCCCTGCTTAAGCCAGGACATGTCCAGGCCCATTTAAAGTTTGCAGAGAGCATATGGATGATCCAGAAGAGGATTGGAAGAACATCATGTGGTCAGATAAAACAAAATCCAAATTGTTGGTAAAAACTTAAGGACGAAGAATGCTAAGTAATGCTAACTAAACATACCTACGGTGCAGCATGGTGGTGGAAACATCATGCTTTGGTGCTGTTTTTCTGCAACGGGGAGAGGACAAATGATCCCTGTTAAGGGAAGAATATACATAGCTGGGTATCGTGAGATTTTAAACAAAAACCTTTTTCCATCAGTGAGAGCTTTGAAGATGGAGCATGGCTGGCTCTTCCGACATGGCAATGATCTCAAATACACCACTCGGACAACGAAGGAGTGGCTCTGTAAAAATTATTTCAACCTCCTGGAGTGGCCTAGTCCGTCTTCACACCTCAACCCCATAAAGAATTGTGGAGGAAGCTGTTGAAAGTCTGTGTTGCCCAGCAACAGCCCCAAAACATCACAGCTCTAGAGGAGATCTGCATGGAGAAACGGAGCAAAATAGCAGCTACAGTGTGTGCACACCTCCTGAAGACTTGTAGGAAACATTTGACGTCTATCATCACTAACAAAGGTTATGTTACACAATAACAATACACATATTGTTATTGACAAAATACTTATCCACCATCATTTACAAATAAATTATTTTAATTATCTTTCAATGTGATTTCCTGGAATGTTTTTTTTCTCATACATATAATGACATTTTCAGACCTCTGTCATCTTTCTAACTAGGAGAACATGCACATCAGTGGCTGACTAAATACTTTTTTTGTCCCATTGTATATGACTTTGGTACATTACAATGATTAATTAAATTAAAAGCAGCAAATTAACGTGAATGCTTAAATGTTTGTATTCATTTGATTCAGTTTCCTGCTCTCCAGGTTTACACTCTTCTTAAGCCCTCCAACCAACTTAATGATTCATACCCATCAACGTGTACCTAATATTCCCCCTCAGACCAAACCTGAGCTGCTTTACTGTGTATAGATTTATTACATCTAACCCACCATGATTGTTTTCCTGTAACTGTAGAGCTCTCTTTGCGGGTAACTGGTACAGCCCAGAGAAGAAGGTGTACTGCATCCCTGAGGTGTCACCAGACATGATGGAGCTAATAATGCAGTATATTTATACGGGCCATCCAGAAATCACAGTCAGTAATGTGGCTTGTCTGCTGGCCGCGGCCGATTACCTTGACATTCAGGGCCTCCTTCGTCTGTGCTCTGACTTTCTTAAGTTCCAACTCAGTCCGTTTAACTGTATTGGCATTTGGAGGTACGCTGCAGTTTATTCCTGCCACAAGCTGCGAGATTGTGCCTACGCCTTTATCCTGCAGCACTTTGAGAAGATCATCTTGTCTCCAACTCAAGAGTTCTTAGAGATGAGTCTGTCCGAACTCAGCAGAATTCTGGAACAGGACAGGCTGAATATGAAGGAGGAGGAAATGGTGTTTAAAGCAGTGATGACCTGGATCGAGCACGACCTAGAACTGCGCTCACCCCATATCATCACTCTGCTGCCAAAGGTAAGCACGTGAAGCAGGAAGATAGGATTTAGTTCTTTACTGAATTTAATACAATTCAGTTCAGATCTGTAAAATATACGCTGAATGTTATTTAATGTGTTCAGAGCGAGTTACCATAAACTTAATTCTATCCCACCCTGTATAATCCTGGAAATGTTTTGGGGTAATTACTTGAATCCTGGTATATTTATTCAATTTAGACGTAAAACTTAATAGAAAATTTCATGATTATCTTTGTTTGGCCAAACATGGCTAAGCGCCAACTATTGGAGCGCCCTTAAGATCACCTTTTTTTTTTTTTAGCTCCTAAAAGGAAATATAAAATTATATCATATATACAATTATATTATATATAAAATATTAAATTTAATAAACATATTGAGCTTACTTTAAAAATCGACAAGTTAAAGTAAACTGACGGAAAAGACGAAGTTGCTATGGGAATGCCATAAAGTTAGCACGTGACATCACTGGTGGAATGCTGCTATGAAAACGACGGGGATGATGGTGTCGAACGGGAAATATTTCAGCGCTGATTCGTCAGATTCAGAAGATATTTTTTAAATAGATGAAGAGGGTGAATCTGCAGTGACTGTGGAGGGTGCTGTCATTAAGACCAACATTCAAGCATTTAGATTCGATTCAGAGACAGAAGAGACCACAAGAGGGCAGCAAAGCACAACCTGAGCCAGTCATCAGAACTGGGAATTCTGACTGGTAGAAAGCGGGAACAGCGCTTTCTCAGCGAACAGCGGCGGTTTGAGGGTTAATATCTGTAATAAAGCTTGTTCTTGTTCGAGCTGTTGTGTGAGTCCTGCTTTTCACATCTCATAGTTGTCTTAGTTGTCTAGCACGAAGGGAGCGCTACAAATTATGCAGTAAGCGGACGCTTCTTTCCAATGGGCACTTTTAATGTTAATGTTCTCTCCTTTTTTGTTAATTTGGGATCTTTGGGTCATTTGTGCATGGGGCGCCACTGTACACTAAATCACTGCAGCCCAAAACCACACCCCTTTTTGTCATTTACCAAATTCATTTCATCTGCTTTCACTTCTTGGCTTGTTTTCCACCATCTACGTCACTTATGACATATATACAAACTCAGAAGACAGCAGGGTTTGGCTAAATTATAGTCCTTTAAATTATGTTCCTTGAATTTAAAGGGGTTAAAAATTCTTACCATCGATAATCACAATTTAGGACAGTGGAAGAAATGAGCATTTGATCACCCACTGATTTTGAACGTTTGTACTCTAGCATGGTATTTTAATAGTTAAAAAATTAATAATATCTAAATAATAAATAATTTGCATTGAACATATTAATGACTCCGAGAGAGACTGGGAGAAGGTGCTGTGGTCAGAGGAGACCAAAATTGAGCTTTTTGGCCTCAACTCAACGTGTTCGGAGGAAGAAAAATACAGAAAATGACCTCAAGAGAATTATCCTCACCATTTAGCATGGTGGTGCAAATATTATAATTTGGGGGCATTTTTTTTAAAGGGCACAGGCCAGCGTCAGCACGTCAACGGAAAGATGAATAGGGCCATGTATCGCAAAATCCTGGGTGACAACCTCCTTGCCTTCCCCAGGGCACTGAAAATGGGTCGTGGATGGGTTTTCCAGCACGACAGTAAACCAGAACATACATCCAAGGAAACAAATAAGTGACTTCATAAGAAGCATATCTAGGTCATGGAATGGCCTAGCCTATCTCCTGACCTCAATCTCATAGAACATCTATGGGGAGAGATGAAGCTTTCAAAGAGTTTTCAAATTCATACCCTAAAACGTCTGACTGCTGTGCTCGCCAACAACGGTTGGTATGTAAAAAATATTAAATGATGGTTTACTCGGGAGTCAAATACTTATTTCCTTTAATGAAATTTCAATGAATTTTTATTTTCAGATTTTCTCTATTTTCCGATTTTACTCTATGCGTTACTGTTAAAATAAAGCTGGCATAAAATTGTGAGATGTTTCATTATTTTTTTATATTAAATCTTTTAAGGTCAGTGGGTTATCAAATACTTATTTCCATCACTGCATTTTATATAAGGTGGTGCCTTGCCTTTAAATGAAGCTTTTACCAATATATAGTTAGTTGTAGGCAGGTTTAAAAATAATTTCCAAACCAATGATAAGTGTATGGATGTGGAGCACCTCATAGCTTCCCCCTGCCTGCACGGTCCTCACATGAAAACATGCATAGCTCATCTGTGCTGTGTGCTCAGGTACGATTGGGCCTAACGAGTACTGACTTCTGCCTGCATGGGGTGAAGGAAAACCAGCTGATCTGCCAGTACGAGGACTGTAGCTCCATCATTGATCACTCCCTAAAGATCCTCAATGAGACTTCCGGACGGAGCAGCACAGTCTCCGATTCAGCGAGTCGCCCCCGGGTGCCACATTCGGTTCTGCTTGCTATTGCAGGCTGGGATGGCTTAAGTCCGTACAACATCATCGAGGCTTATGACTCTAGAGCTAAATCCTGGAGGGTGATCATTTGCCCAGAGGAACCTCCCCGAGACGAGTACAGCACGGCCTTCCTTGATGGTTTTATATACTTTGTTGGTGGTTTTGACGACAAAGAAGTTTCCAACAGAGTTTCCAACAGCGTGAGCAAATTTGATCTAATTACTCAGACTTGGCATGAGGTGGCACCCATGCACGCACAGCGTTACAACCTTAGCATAGCTGTCCTGGATAAGTACATCTATGCGATGGGAGGCTCTGATGACATGGGGCTGCTTAACACAGTTGAACGATATTTGCCTCTGACCAATCAGTGGAGTTTTGTGGCACCCATGCATAAGCAAAGAGAAGAAGCGAGCGCCACCACCCTGCATGGCAAGGTAATACTCCCAAAGTAATAAACTCCCAAACTTCTGCCAGTTGAAATAAATGCTACTTTTTCTAATGTTTTCTTCAGATTTACATTTGTGGAGGTGCCTCTGAACACGAATGTCACTCCACGGTCGAGTGTTTCGACCCCCAAAGTGGCCATTGGACCTATATTGCCCCGATGCTTGAGCGCAGGTGCGGAATGGGGGTCATCACTCTTAATAACCAGATTTTTGTGGTGAGTCCATATATCTTACACCTGGTGATTGCGCTCCCCAGGGGTTCCTCAAGGGATATTCTGGTGGTTACTTGTTTGGAGGGCCTCTGACTAACCTGAAGGGTTCCTTAAACGTTAAATAATTCTAGATCATGGAAGCCCTAAAAGATAAAGCAGCTCTTGGCTCTGACAGCTGGGTACTTTCATTTGTTTATCACTTTAAGATAACCCAGCCATGAAGGTTCAAAGGATTCTGGTGGTTTCAGATGAATATTCTCAAGATGGTTTATGGATGTTGTATGGTTCCTGAGTTCCCCTAAATGGTTCTTTAATAGTTGCGTAAGTTTTTTTTTTTTTTTTTTTTTTTTTACTAAACTTGTGCCAGTTCTTTGGTATCAAAAAGTTTATTTCAGAAGTATTTTCTCCTGTAGAGGAAATTTCGTCAGACCAAGGTCAGGAGCGTCAGAATTTTTAACTTGTGTCCTGATTTACAACTACATAAATGTATTTATTTAGCATAAGCTTTTATCCAAAGCCACTTACAAGTAACACAAAGTTGATACAGCACCCTGGCGCAATAAGGGGTTAAGTGTCTTGCTTAGGGACCCACATTGGTAATTTTAGTGGACCTGGGATTTGAACCCACAACCTAAACACTGAGCTACCACTTCCTTGATTTAGTTCCATATCCTGTATTCTGAAGTTGCCACGTACGTCTGGACTTGAACCACACTCAGTCTTTTAGTGACCTCAGGTTTATAAGATGGTTAATTGTTTCAAATTGAACTTGTGACTCCCCTATATTGAGCTGATTAACATTTCTCCACTCTATTGAGAAGGCTTTTTACAAGATTCTGGAAATTTGTTTACCTATTTATTCAAAACTGAGGCCTGGTTCACATCTCTATTTTAGTTCATCCCAAAAACATTAAATGGGGTTAAGGGTTTAATGTGTGGGTCAGTCAGGTTCCTTCATAACAATTTAAGTCTGCTTTAAGTCATCCTGGAACAGAAAGACACCTTCCCCAATCTCTTCCTTCAAAGCTAAAAACAGACACTGTCAAAAATCCAAACCTGTCAATAGGACAGTGACCAAATACTTCTGTCCATGTCGTGTATAATGTCTTCTGACAGTAACGACAGGATCATTTTTCTTCTTTTACATTTACACATCTGGAATGTTTTTTGTTTACAGGTCGGGGGCTTTGATGGAAATGAATATCTGAAGAGCGTGGAAGTTTACGACCCTCAGTCCAACACATGGAAGAATCGCTCCCCCATGCTTCATCCACGATGCGACTTTGGAATTGAGGTACCAAGACAAAGCAAAATTCTTCCAAGCAGAAATTCTGCAATAAATATTAAACTGTTCAGATGCCCAATCACAACGACATAATGGTTTGATTTGGGTGCTAAAAGTGCTTTACCAAGCTAGAGACTTTATCTACACTAAGATAACTTACATTATTGATCAGCTTTTCAAATAAACTCAGATACCATACAGATGTGAGTGTTGGATAAAAGCATCTGCTAAATGATAAAATGTAATAATCATTTAATGTTTCGCATACCTTGCAATACTAACACCACTAGAGGGAAACATGACCCACAGTTTGAATATCTGTCATTGTGTTCAACAAAACATTGTATTCATCAGTGGTGGGCTGTCAAGAGTCTTCAAAATCTTCTCTGAGGCTTAAACATATTTGAATCACAGATTGATGTTATTTGTAGTGTTTTTCTCAGACTTCTAGACTTGTATTTCCTTATTAGATCATGTAGCCAATCACATTCCAGCATCATTGGTTGCCAGGTCGAAAAATTTGCTGCCTACACCTTCAGAATGAATTTTATGGGCAACAGCATTAAAGTGTGAAGCACAAACTTTTGCTTCAATTAGATTTGAGGCCTCCATTCCTGAATGCTTATGGACTTTTAGCATCAGCTTCTGCATAAAATAGTCTTAAGTTTTAGAATTGAAATGAGAAAAAAAACTCAACAACCCAATGAAGACCAAGAAGATCTCCAAGCAAGTCAAGGACAAAGTTGTAGAGAAGTATAAGTCAGGGTTGGGTTATAAACAAATATCAAAATCTCTGATGATCCCCTGGAGCGCCATTAAATGCATGATCATCAAATGGAAAGAACATGGTACCACAACAAACCTGCCAAGAGAGGGCCGCCCACCAAAACTCTCGGACTGGTCAAAGAGGGCATTAATCAGAGAGGCAGCACAGAGACCAAATGTAACCCAGAAGAATCTGCAGAGACTGGAGTATTTGTCCATATGACCGCAATAAGCTGTACACTTCACTAAGCTGGGCTTTATGGAAGATTGATCAGAAAAAAAATTACTTACAGGCAAAAATATTTTTTACATTTTGGCCACCAAGGTAAACGCTATGTCTGACAGAAAGCCAACACATCTCATCAGACCAAAAACAACATACCAACTGAGAAACAGGGTGGTGGAAGCATCATAATGTGGGTTTTTTTTTTTATCAGCAGGGACTGGAAAACTGTCCAAGCTGAGGGGAAGATGGATGGTGCTAAATACAGGGATATTCTTATGCAAAACCCTTTCGCGTCTCCCAGTGATTTGAGAATGGGACGGAAATGTACCTTCTAACATGACAATGACCCAAAGCATATTGCTAAAGAGGAAATTTGCAAATGTATTGAAATTTAATCAAAGTTCAGACCATTGGCACAGTGGCTTAGTGGTTAGCACGTTCGGCTCTCAGCACTGGGGATTCCCGGTTTGAATCCCAATCTGGGTGGAGTTTCCATTTTCTCCCCGTGTCTGCGTGGGTTTCCTCCGGGTTCTCCAGTTTCCTCCCACATCCCAAAAACATGAATTCAAGGTTAATTGAATGCTCTAAATTGCCCTGTATAGTGTGGCTGTGTGAGTGAGTGTGTACCCAGCGATGGATTGGCACCCTGTCCTGGGTGTATCTGGGTGTACCTGCCCAGCTGCCAGATGTTCTCCCCTGGAAGAGCATGGGGAATTACTTTTGAAAGGCACTGTATATTGTTTTTTTCCCTGATATTCCTTTTATCAGTCTTCGTTTGTTCTCAGGTGATGGATGAGCGCTTGTACGTAGTCGGTGGCTATGTACGCCTAATAGAAGACACCTCCAAAACGATGTACTATGATGAGAAAACTGACAAATGGTATGGAACCTTGAGCTATGACTTTTTAAACATTTGCAACTGACTACATATTTGTGTACTACAAGAATAGCACATTTAGTTCTGATTGGTTGAGAGCTAGAAACAACACTAAGAAAAATCAAAGAGTGCTTAAGTTACTGACGAGCGTCTCCAGGCATCTGGTTATGCTGAATGTAGGATGCATTGGACACGATAATGTGCAAGAAGGTTTAAAGGGTTTACATATTTTCTTTGTGCTTTGTTGCAGGTTTGGTTTGCAGGATATAAGCTTTAACCGCGGTGGGCTGAGTTGCTGCGTTGTCTCTGCTCTGCCTAACATCACCGACTACACGGCCGACCAGGGGTCCAACATGCTCTAAACTGCAAGACATCCAACCGATCACCCCGCCTTCTTTAAAATCAATGAAATATTATGGCGTATCATTGTCACAGTCAAGTAGAGTTGCCAACTTTCAGAAATGAAAATAAAGGACGCCCACTGCGGCGCGGTGACCACCATGGGGTCTCAATGGAACAGGGTTATGGGTTATACAGCAAGGCTATGATGTATTCTGCTTGCTGTGTTGTTAGTTAAGGACTTATCAAGAAAGAAATTAGTCATAATTAAAGTTTTTTAATCATTATTACCAATGAACACATTTTCTTATACAGTGCAGATAATTGAATCTTTGAAAAAAAAAATAAGTGCAGATCTGGTTGTGGTACCCTAGAGGGGCAGAGTAGGATGACACATTGTTATTTAAGATAAGATATGCCTTGATTCAAGATTTAAGAGTTATATTATCATAGGCACAAAAAGCAGCAGTTACATTGCACTATAAAATTCTTACTCTGCGCGACCTCCCAGACTAAAAAAAAACAGTTTTAAGCAATAAAACTGAGAAACACAATTAAACTACACTAAAATAAACATAATGCACAGCTCAATGCAAGATATCACCTCGTGAAGTCTCATTGATCATGAGAAAGGTTAAAAATCAGCCAAGAGCTACCCAAATCCAGAACATAGAGCCAAGGCAAAAAAGGAGTGGCTCCATAAATTAAATTTAGAAATTTCCATAAGAAGCATATCAAGTTCATGGAAAGGTCTAACCCATCTCCTGACCTCAATCCTAAAGAACATCTATGAAGAGAGCTAAAGCCTTCAAAGCGTTTTCAAATGCATACCTAAAACGTTAAGGATTTTGAGAAGATTTGCAGAGAGGAGTGCACCAAAAAAAGTACAAGAAACATCTGACTTGCCACCAAGTGTTAAATGGTGTTTTACTTGGGGGTCAAATACTTTTTTTTCATTTCATGTCATTTTTTTTTTTCATTTTTCTTTTGATATTCGATGTGGCAATGTCTGTCTTAAGGGTTTAATAGAATATCATTTGTAATATATGTAAAATTAACTAATCTGTAGTGTTAAATACATAAACTGTTTTTAAAATATTAGGCTCTATGTTTTTTTCAGTGCTTAGGTCCACGTGACAAAGGAATAATTCAATCATCCATTCAATATCTTCCTCTTATTCCTCTACTAGGGTCACCATGCGCATCCAGGGGAAAATATCTCGGACGCTGGGCAGATTCTCCCAGGACAGAGGTCCAATCCATCGCTGGGCACACAGTTACTCACACAAAAACACACAAAAACGGGGCAATTTAGAGCATTCAATTTACCTGGAATCCATGTTTTTGAACTGTGGGAAGAAACGGAGAACCCAGAGAAAACCCACACAGACCGCGATTTGAAACAGGAATCCCCAGCGCTGAGAGATGAACGTGCTAACATTAAGCCACCGAAGAAGTGATATTTAAATTAAAAAAGCTTTCAAGTATTCCAGGATTCTTTATTATCTTTGTCATTGCATGTGGCACATGTGACAAAGACGAAATTATGGCCTACGAACCCATCTTAACCCTGTCCTATTAAAGTTATAATTATTAAAGTTATTTAAGAAGGAAAAAAAATATATAATATTAAAATATTAATATATTAAATATAGAGAATATATATATATATATATATTGTACATCTATTAGTATTTTTACAAGCAATTTGGAGTCGACTTTTATTTTGTCAAAGTTGAGAAAAATTGAATCGACTCATTTGACCGACTTATTTGAATCGACACATTTGGATCAACGACTCGGGGTTTTTGTGATAGGGCGCGTGTTGTTCGGCTCCTGTGGTTGTTTTTTTTTTTCATTACAATTTGAATTTTAAATAAAAGATCAGACGATGGCTATGCAAGCAGCTAAACGCGCTAATGTAAGTGTTTATGGTTTTTAATTTAAAGTTTATTATTCGATATAGGTCCGTT
>JAOUQT010019521.1:0-11846 GCA_025769995.1 Xyliphius kryptos | reverse complement strand
CTGTACCAACCCTGTGTTCTGATCCCAACCAAGCTGGGATACCTGTAAGTCGCTTTGGATAAAAGCGTCTGCTAAATAACTAAATGTAAATGTAAATGTATTTAATCAGCTCCACTTCCCATAGAAATGCACTTTATAGTCCGATAGGCTTAAGTGGAAAAAAATTAATGGATGGCTGGACTATCAGAAACTGTATAGCAGCAAATTAGTCTCCTACTTTACACCTAGCGATGAACCAATAATGCTGGTTTATATTCTAAAGTAATCAGTCAATAGACGATGTATTTAAAAAGCTTCATCGCTGCTGTGCCTGATTCACTCAGACAGTATTAGCTAAATGACTAAATGTAATGTAAACATATTTACCTGATATTTCTTTGGCCCCACAGCAGCCATCCATATTCCCATGCTCACATCCTCACCCTTAAAAAAACAACAACAAATATATATGGGTAATGGGTAATGATAAAAATAATTTAAAAACAATTAGTTAGATCAGGAGTTTTCTTTACATAAAATGTATGTATAAAAGATAAAGATGTATTTGTTACTATTGTATAAATAAAACAAAGAAAATGACAGTTTGTACACAAAAATAACAGGTGCTTTTAATAATAACATAACATTAAAATACAATGCAGTGGTTAAAGTAAAATACAATTGACCAGAAAGTCGAACATTGAAGTCCCAGCATTGTTATTTTATTGAGCCCTTGAGTGTAGCCTTTAGTACCTATTTACTCTGTGACCTTTTCATTGTAACAGTTAAAAGTTTTTACTCCGTTATCAGTTCCACTTACTGTAAAGATTGACTTTGTAGTTCTACAATTCCAAACAGTTGTCCATCTGTTTGTAGACTACAGTACATACTGTGTACGTCCCCTTTAGTCTGTTCTAATGCTCAGGACCCAAATAGTACCACCACAGAGCGTGTATTAGATGGTCAGTCATTATTCCTATCCCAGCAGTATCACTGAGGTGTTTAAATGAAACTACAGCAGCACTGCTGCACTTAAACCCCCTCACCGCATCAGTGTCCCTGCAGAACAGACAATAAATCACCCAAATTACCCGTTCTATGATGCTTCCAATAGAGAACAGACAACCAACAGGCGAATAACAAAAACAGAGGGACTACAGTCTGTAATTGTAAAACTAAAGTCCATCTATATGCTAAGTTGAGGAAATTTAAGATAACGGAGCAAGAAGGCCGGTAAGGCATGCTCATGTGATATATTTTTGCATAAACAACATTTCATTTTTACTTGTCATACAAGTACATGAAAGAAAAACTAAAATATAAGACAAAACGATTACTTTCATTCCCTTTTTTATTTCGAAAAATGATCTAATATTATATACATATTGGTGGCAAAACCTGTAAGATTATTTCAAGGTACAATTAGTCAAATTTAAATTTTATTTCTAAAGAAAGGATTTGAACTTAATTTTTTTTTTCACATTGACAGATTGTGTAAGTTCAAGATTATTGTTGCACTCCCTGGAAGTGTTGTAACAGTTTGCAAGGTTACAGGGAATCACAGTGTAACTAAATGGCCTCTTTTACTAACTCATGTTCTGTATAATCAGAAAACAACAATGAACAATGGTATGGATGGCAAAGTTCATTTTCAAAATGAACTTTGCTGCCCATTTTGCTTAAGATTACACGGATAGGCCTGAAGTCTACTGGAAAATATTTGTGGATGTACAGAATAAAATTAAAGTTATTGTTTTAAATAAAAAAACTGTTGTGAAACATGACGAATGAATCCCGAATTTATAATCCCAGTTTTTATTAGCAAATACTAATAAAAACTGTCAGGATATTTATCTGAATATAACAAAATCTTAAAGAAACCTAGTTGGTGCAGCAGAACAACAACCTAAAGCTGTTCTACCAAAGAACTGTAAAGAAAGAATCGATTTAATGTTTAAAAATAAAACCTTTAATTGAGGAAAACCCATCAAAGGATATAATTCTATACTAGGGACTAGGGTCGCAGCGAGGGTTCCATGCCCATTCATTTCAAGGCTGGGCAGAAACACAAACACACCCCAATATGTACAAAAAATGTATTATTTTTCTTATTAAATAAAAAACAAATAAGAGATTAAAACAGAACGCAAACACTTTGATCCTTTGATGAAACCTTTAGGAAAAGCTATGGAGAGACAATAATGGGAGGTGCAACCAACAATCCAAAATACAACTTTTAAAAAAAATATATTCTAAATCAGAACAAAAAAAAAAAATTAAAAAAGAGCTGAAAATAAACACCTGGTAAACCTTCAGCTTGTCTGTATTCCTTGCGAGCCATTCCACCAAATCTTTAGACACCACATACCCAGAACCACAAGCAAAAGCTGGATACACTGTACTTGCATACTCCAACTCCTGCCACTTACCAACACGGTCTACAGGCCAGCTCTGTCTAAAACTGAACAAACCACTGGTTAGGGATTCAAGGTATACATACAGATTAAAATCATTACATATATAAGTGAAAGATTAATAATTTCATCTTCATGTACAATTGTTAAACCCTTTTCAGCACAAAGCTGGCTGTTCTTAACTTTAAATAGTTAAGTTTACTAACTAACAAGACTAAATCCATAATACAGTATCTTGTTGCTTGACTTTTTGAAACTCCCATTCTAAAAAGGTCCTGTCCTCCTTTTTCAGCTATAACAGCCTTCATTCTTCTGGAAAGGCTTTTTATATGATACAGGATATTGATTTTCATCCATTTATGTATGAACAGGATTTGGTTTGTGCAATGAGGTATAGTTACACTAAACCAGAAAAGAGCCTTCCCCAAATTTCCTCCACTTACCATATTGATGGACTTTGTAGTTTTCCAATTACAGAATGTAATCCATCTGTTTTCTTTGTTTTTTTAGACTTCTGTTGGTTGTAGTCCACAAACAGATTTCAATAATTGTAGAAAGTCCATCTTTATGGTAGGTGAAATTATACAGAATACGTATACAAAATTTAAAACTATTTAATATTAAGGTCATTCTTTCATTAGAACATGTTCTGATTTTATGTGACTAAATAAAAAATGGTGGGGTTAAAGTAAAGCAGTTTATCAGAAGTGAAAAAAAAACCAAGCTCGACTCTTATTTCTGTTCTATTTAGCGGGAGAAACTACTTGTATTACTTTTTATTTTTATCTATAATTTTCTCTTCTTTTTTTACCAGATTAAAAGAAGTGACAACGTATGACTTTGTCTCCCTCTGGTGGCCGTACATTACATGTACATGTAATGTACATGGCTGTATATTAGCGGTTACTATAAATATACACGGACCACACATTATTAAAAAAATAAAACTTTGAAAACTGGATATACTCACTTTCCCCACCAGAGATTGTTCTGAGAAAATATCTTGTGGTCGATGTTCTTTAAAATGGTGTCTATGTTAAGAAAGCAATCATCATCTGTTTTCAGGAGCAGACTGAAGTCCGTGTTTTTTACAGCCCTCTCAGCATAAAAAAAAGAAAGTTTTAATTAATAGTGTGTCCTTTTAACAGCAATGGAAAAATAAATTATATTGTTAACGTTTTATGGGAAAACTTAATTTAGCTTATTTATGTGTTTAAAAGCATGATCTCGTAACATACTTACAAAAGAAATGTGTAGTACATTATCATGATAAAATTATTATTATTTTTAATCTGAGGTGATTAGAGCATCTGGTTTGCATGCCCACCTGGACGACTCCCTGGTTTAGGTCCAAAAAGTTCAAGTTTCTATCAAAACCATTCTTCAAACTTGTTGAACACTACAGGAAGATGAATGCTGTATTTCTCTATTCACAAGCTTCACCAAACATTGAAATTTAGTCTGTCAATATTTTTCAAAAATCTGCATTTTTTATCTCTTATGTTACAAAATTCTTTTTAACAAATAAAGACACAAATTGTGATGGTCAAAAAATCACTCATGCACATGTGGTCTGTTAATATGTTCATGTCACCCAATTTAGAGAATAGGGGTCAGTCAGAATCAGATGTTATGTTCCGCAGAACCTAAAGTTTCTGTAGTGGCCACAATATTTACATTTAAATTGATTAACTTTTGTAGTTTTCATAGTTCTGAATCCAACACAGACTCATTTCTATTTTCTTAGCAAGAAGTGGCTTTTCTAATTTATATATCTTATCTTATATAATTTATAATACACTCAGGTGAATTAAAAAAAAAGTTGAGCGAGCTCACCATTTATAAAACTGCAGCAGTTTAGAAGGGACAGTCCTGTAAGTGTCTACAACATCCAAAAACACAATGTCTCCATGACGGTAACTCTCTTCTCGCAGAGCTTCATCCTCTTCCTTCAGCCTGGTTAAATAATCCTGCTGTCTGTTCTTCTTGTTATCCAATAGATCTTTAAGTGCCTTTACATCTAAAAAATGAAACCAAGAGCAAAATTACCACACAGCTATAACATAAACTACAGTGAGCAAAGTCATGAGAGGAAAAAACAGATAGCAGTGAAGTTGCTATTGATTTATAACAGAAGGGCCAAAGGTCTGAGAGATTTTGCATGTTCTCCCACGGTTTGTATTGAATTTTATTGCGGCACTTCAGTTTCTTTCCACGAACTGAAAAATAGTCAAATTAACGTGAATTAAAGAAGGTAGAACGACCCCAGGTGTGTAAATGTGTGTAAGTGTGTGTGTGATGGGGGCAATCTCTTCAGAACTTTTATCTGTCTTTAACCCAATTAGGATGGGGACAGGTCTCAGCACCCTCTAATAATAATAATAATAATAATAATAATTCTGAATGAAAAAAAAAAGTTATATATTTTTGACATTGGAAACTATGGTACCATAAAGAGAGAAAGTGAATCCTCCAGCCAGTCCAGGAAAACCATGTGTACTTCTGTAAGGCAATGTTCCTGCTTCTATCTATAACACACATTTATTTTATTATAAAGACAAGAAAATACATTTATGGGTTAAAAACATCATGTGAGCTTAGAAAAAAATGAGCTTACAGATGCCAACTTTAAGACTCCGCCTCCGGTGTTGAGGTGGATCTTGGACGCATCGAGAGTCATAAGGTCAGTTAAATCCTGGCTTTCCCATAACAGAGTTCCCTCAAAACCCTGTACACGAGATTGCAGTGTTTTATACTGCTATATACACTGCTCGAACAAATTATGGGACAATTATCAAACAAATATAACACTAAATTAACACATCCCAGATCTGAATTAATAAAACATTTCAGTTGAAAATCTTTATTTAGTAGATAGTGGAATGTGTTGACAACAAAATAACATAAAAATGAACAAAATGTAAATCAAAATGATTATTCCATGGAGGTCTGGTTTTGGAATCATACTCAAAAAGTGGAAAATCAAATGACAGGCTGATCCAACTTCAGTGGAAATTCCTCAAGACAAGGTCAAATGAGGCTCAGTAGTGTGTGTGGCCTCCACGTGCCTGTATGACCTCCCCCTACAACACCCGGACATGCTCCTGATGAGGCGGCAGATTTTCTCTCCATGTCTTCTGGTGTACTGGCTGTCACATGGCATTAATTTAGTGTGCAGGAACATTAGCTTGCATGTTTGTTTTTTATTGTTGTTTCACAACCACCATCATGACATAATACCACTAACTAGAATAAATACATAAACTTTCTCACCTTTGGTAAAATAAACTGTTCCACAGCTTTATACCACATGCCATCTTCATAAATCCCTGGACTTTGTATAGTAAAAGGAGCAGTTACAATGGCATTCTGCCCAACACACATGCACAGACATTCAGATGGAGAACACAGACAAATGTAAAAACCAGAAACACAACATTTTTAAACTTGTTTTCTCATAATTTTTACAGTTGTTATTAGCCAAGACCACTTTATAGTCATATTAGTTGCTTTTATCATCACTAGACATTAAAACTACATATTTATTTGCTTTTAATACTTTATAGTTGATAACTGAAGTGTTTAAAAAGCACATGTAACATATTACACTGTTTAAATCTGATAGGCTGAGCCATTTGTCCAGCCATGACATTACTGATAATAACACACCTCTGACCACTTCACATTTGTATAAATGTAAAATAAACGATATATAATTTAAAATTGTATGCCACAAATTAATATGAACAGCGAGCCGATTCCGGTTTTCTCAATGTTTGCTTAAAAAAAAATGTAATTATTAATTATTTACCTTTTTAGTAGACACATTTAAAAATCAACCTTTATTTTTATTATAGTGTGTTTGTAACTGGTTTAAAAAAAGCAATAAATCACTTCCGGTTGTATATTATGGTGAATAAATCACGGGAAAAAGGCATATCTGTCGGGCCTAACAGCTCTTTATGTGATTTATTGACCATAACCCACGCCTACTCATATAGCATCAGTGTAATATGTTATAACGCATATTTAAATTCACTATTTAAACTGATATGAAGTCAAAATATTTCTAAAGAATTTAGAAGTTACATACCTCCTGATCAACTGGGAATAATTTCACTGTAACATTTCCCTTAAAACTCTGATTTGGGTCAGTGGGAAAGACGCCAACCTTTGTAATCACTACAGGGTGAAGAACCTTAAAATCCAGGCTGAGTGCTAAGACTCCAGATGACATCAAATCCTTAGGTTTGCTCAGGAGGGCTACATCCTGCCCAGTAACTAAACGAAAAAAAGAAGGTCAGTAATAAAATCTATTCAAACAAATCAATAAACGTATTACTGTTAAATAAAACATGCTGTGTGTGTAAAGCTCGTGGTTAAAGACTCTATTACTGTACATCTTTTTAATGTAAAGCTTTTCAAGCTTACGAAAGAAATACTGCTAAAGATATAAGAACTTTACCCACTTAAACTTTTATAAAATTCAGAGTAATCCTCAGTATTTAAACCCCTTGCCCAGCCCTGGGAACCCAGACTCTTGTACACTACTTCACACAGAAATTAACATACTGTAATGCTTTTATAAAACAAACTTTTTATGGTCTAACTTTTTGTTGTACCTGGCTCTATAAGGTTTAATGGGGTGCAGGAGTATTGGTCTTCTCGATCCTCCTCAGGTATTGTACAGCCTTGCTGTCCAATAATGAATTTGACCAGAACCCTTCAAAACAACAAATCAAATACCTAGTAAAAATCCAACAGTATGTTAGAAATGTAAAATATCTTTCAAATAAATTTCAAAAATCATGAGAAAAAAAAAGCAAATGAGAGACATACACTTGTGGTAAAAAATAAAACAGCTTCCCAATACTATGGCTGAAGTGCCCTTGGGCAAAGGACCTAGCCCCAATTGCTCCCAAAATACCATATATGGACCTGCCCACCACTCCAGGCAGGTGTCCTCACTTCACTTACTATGTGTATGTATATTATGTGTGTGTATGTTTCACTGCATGGATGGTTTAAATGATGGATCACTTAAATGTGTATGTGCTGTGGGCAAAAAAACCTTCATAATATGGTTCAATATGCACTACAGGCCAATTATCTTTTTTTTTAATTCACTAACCTAAATCTAGCATTTAAAGTGACTTTTTTGAGGTTTAGTTTGTCAGATGAACCACCGCTTATATAGTTAGCAATATATTGGCTGCATCTAAAATTGCCTACTAGACAGAAATGTAAAAATTCCCCACATGACTCGCTGAACTACAAGTCATTTGTGTCAATGAGCACATTGTGCAATCCCATAAAATAATATACAACCAAAATATGCAAATGAATGGATTCTCTCCTCATTATCTAATCTAAAGACAAACGCTTGTAATTTTTTTTAACCAAGTCAGTCATACAGATCTATACCTAAATTCTGAGTGGTTACTCAGGTACCCCGACCATGTTTCCCTTATGGCCGTCCGAAGATCAAAGTGATGTCTGGCAGATAAGACACCGACCAAAAGCTGAAGCCCTGATTGTCTGCTGTCTGAAGGTAAAACATAACAACATCAATGTTAAACAATATGAAATTGTACTTGTATAAAATTAAAAAGCTCTGTCATTAAATGTTCTATTATACCAACTCATAAACAGCACCAGTTAAAAGTTACCTCCCACCCTCTTCTTGCTCCATTGTCCATTCAGGGTTGTGGGTTCAAATCCCAAACCCACTGAAGTTACCAATGTGGGTCCTTGCGCAAGACCCGTAACCCTCATTGCGCCAGTGATTCTGTATGTAACCCTGTGTTCTGACCCCAACTATAAAAAAGTGGGATACTTGTAAGTGGTTTTGGATAAAAGTGTCTGCTAAATGGCCAAATGTAAATGTACTTAACATATAGCTGGACTGTTTTCTTTGTTTTGTTAGACCCCTGTTGGTTCTCTGTTCTCTGTTGGTCAGGAGAATCACAGAACAGGTATAATTTGGGTGGTGGATTGTTTATGGTCAGTTCTGCAGTGACATTAATGCGATGTTTTTTTATTTAAACACCTATACATGTATACATGTGCTATAGAACACAAACAGATGGACTACAGTCTGAACTACAAAACTACATAAACTACAAAGTCCATGTTTACAGAAAGTGGAACTGAGAACATGAACAATAAGTGGAGCAAAAAGGGGCGTGTCCAAACGTTTGCCTGGTACTGTAATCTTCCAATTTGTTCAATTAAGAGAAAACATAGTAAATGATGAATATGCAAATGAGTTACAGCTTCCTGGTGTACTTTTTTAGGATGTATTTTAATGTTTAAGCACCTAACAAGTCGGGTGCAGGTTGGAAAAGTCAAATAGGCAATACCTGATTAACAAAATTATCATTAGTTAATTATATCATTACATGACACTAATAAATTTAGGTAAATAAAACAAGTAAACGATAAAACGTGAACGTCGTTGACTCAAATGAATGAATAAACTGTCGGGTTCCCACCTGCAGGTTCGTCTCTGACCCACCACAGATGCAAAAACACTCCAAGCACACATGAGAGAAAAAACAAAATTAAATTTCTCATGGAAACAAACAAAAAGAAAAAAAAAGACACAAACATCCAGCTGAGAGGCACAATTTCACTCTTCTTCTCCTGCTGGCGTCTGAAAAGCTGGACCTCACTACTGCCTCACCGTGTTTCCATCAAGGAACTGCACTAAACAAAGAGACGCTTCAATGTCGCCTGCGCCGTTATGGAACTTCAATTTAAGCACTTTTTAGTTCCTTATAGTCACTATACATTAGTTTTATTAAAACCAGCACTTTGGCTGAACCCGTTTATGTTAGTCGTTTATAAAGCGTTTATCCGAAAGACACAATTATTTACATCCTATTCGGCCAAGTTACCTACACCTGTCGTAGTACTTTTTAATACAATGTCCACCTTCATAAAACATGTCGTTCCGGTCCTTAAATTTGATTTTCTAAACCGTTTGTCCATCACTTAACACTTTAATATACACATTCTTTAATTTTCCGATGTTTTAATAAACTGCGTTCAGTATTTTGTCCACTAGATGGCAGTATTTAATCGCTTATTAACAGGCTTCCAGTTTCTCTAACAACCAGCGTTCATTTTAAAAACGGGAATAGATTACATCGTGGAAGACCAGTTTGCATTCAATAAATACATTTATGAATTTATTATTGTGTGTTTGTTTTATAAAATCAACAAAGTCTGCCGTGATTAATCTGATTTATTTACAATAATGCACAACCTTGAGTGCCTTACTGATTTATTTGCTGTCAAATAAATTGCGTTCTGTATTTCTGTACTCTGTATTTGAGTGTTAGAGAAACCGAATCAAACCTGTTTTTTTTTTTTTATTATAGTGTGTTTGTAAGCGTTTTACGTGCATAACACCTCTATACCATGATTTATTCACAATGATGCACTCTTATTTTTTTATTAAATAATGTACCATTAATCAAAATACAGATTAATTTAACTGTTGTGGCTGTTAACTAATTTTGTGCTGTAATTTGGCCACTAGCTATTTTTTTTTTTATTATTGTTAGAGAAACCGGTTTCCTGTTACTCAGGAATCAATGTTCGCTTTAAAAATTGACTAGATTATGTTGCGGAAAACCAATTTTAACAATTTGTTTTTTAATGAAGGCATTTATGAATGAACCTTTTTTAAAATTATATCGTGTTTGTAACCTTTTTATAAAATCAAAAAGACACCGCATGTTGTGCATTATTGTAAATAAATAACATGTTGCTTTACTATACAACACATTATATGTAAATATTGTGAACTAAATTGTGTGCTAATGCATTGCTTTAATGCAGACGTGCCCAATACATCAATCACAATCGACCGGCGATCGCACAGTGTACGTTGGGAGATCGCTTTCGAAGGTTTTAGAAATGAATGCGTGGAATACATGGAAGAAGCTGAAGGAGATGATTCAGATTTCCTGCTACATGCAGATGTCACATCTGCTTTGTAAGACCAAAATTCAGTCCTGCAAACCGACTTCAAGTGAAGCCAAGGGCCTCATTTCTGGTCAGTTTTGGAACTTGCTGGCTGAAGAAAAGCATCAAAACAATAAAATGTGCCACATATTTAACAGTATTTTTTGGATCAACCACTTATGTGAATCAGACTTTTCCCCACATGAAAATAATAAAGTCCAGATATCGGTCCATGATTAGCATCAGCAGGAACTGACCAGACACTTCTCACCTGGCTGACACCATTCAGTGCAAATCATCAGAATGATAGTGTTTGCTTCAGTGAATTTTACCGTGTAATAATATCAAAAACCTAATAATGTCAACATAATGTAAGAAAAATTGTTTAAACATTAAAGCATTGGGGGAAAAAAATGAATCTTGGTAGATCATGATGACCTGTCCACTGGAATAAGGCCAGAAAAGTGTGGACACACATGCTTTATTTCAAAATGCATGGTAATGCGTCCTACCAGCAGGAGTCTGTACAACGACAGCAACCATGCAAAGACCATTTAGCCACTCTGTTCAAAAGCACTATTATTGTAACTGTTGCATTTGAAACGATAAAATAAAACTTGAATGCATTTTTAATACATAAGACAAGTCTGATTTTATTGAAATGTTAATTCAGGTGTTTATTTGCAGCCTTATTATTATAAATACAATAGTAGTCATACATGCATTCAAATGTGTACGTAGAAAATATATAGATTTAGGCTGAGATATTTACACTATTGCTGTCGTACATAGTTCTGATTGTACAGTGCTTCCTGTTGTATGATACTGAGACTGGGAAAGTTATAGACTTGTGGTACCCAGGCTGAAGTGGCACGGTGGGCAGCCCTGCATACATGTCACATAGGAAATAATTGAGGTTAAGTGCTTTGCCTAAGGGCACTTTAGCCAGAGCACTTGATGCGACTAGAAATCAAATCAAGTACCTTTAAGGCAAAAGGCCAAACTGTCCCATTACAGTCTGTAATGTTTATTATGTTATCTTTATTGTGTTCCTTTAACAGTCTTATTGTATGTAGAATTTATTCAAGGAGGATTCAAGGATTCAAGGAGGATTTATAATACTATAATACTATCCTTAAGAAAAACATTAAAACATTAAAATTCCTGTCTAAACTTTCTTCCCCTTAACATTACAATTTAGATTGTAAAATTTTAGAATTCAATGATTCAAGGAGGCTTTATTATTATTTTCATCACATGGCATGTCACAAAAACAAAATTATGGCCTACAGACCCAGAGTAACTCTGTTCTTTAAAGTTTTATATATACTGCTCAAAAAAATAAAGGGAACACTAAAAAAACACATCCTAGATCTTAATGAATAAAATGTTTATTTAAAAGATATATTCAGTTAAAATCTTTATTTAGTAGACAGTGGAATGCATTGAGAACAAAATAACATAAAAATTATCAAAATG
>JAOUQT010019506.1:0-11847 GCA_025769995.1 Xyliphius kryptos | reverse complement strand
CTCTGACCACTGTGCAAGACTTGTATGTGTCATTCCCAAGACGAATTGACGCTGTATTGGCCGCAAAAGGAGGCCCTCCACCATACTAATAAATTATTGTGGTCTAAAACCAGGTGTTTCAGTTTCATTGTCTAACCCCTGTATGTGTTATTAACTGCTTCTGGGTATCGGCAATCGCCATGGCCGATTCAGCTTCTAAGACTAAGTTTTGATAACAGGATCGTTGCAACACTATTTTTTTTATTTAATTATTTTATATGGCTGTAAAACATTCAGTGTCTCACTAGCCACCAATCTCACTGCAAGCGGCTGTTGTGTGTATTTGTGTTGGTGAGTGTTTAGGAGGGCAAAGAACTAATCGAGGAGCAACCCGATCTCGGCCCTGTGGTACAGCAGAAGCTGAAGGAGATGAGAGAATGCTGGACACATCTGGAGAGCGCCACCAAAGCCAAAGCTCGCCAGCTGTTTGAGACCCAGAACCACAGAACTGCAGATATTTCACAGTACAACCTGTCAGATCTGGACCAGTACCTCCACCTGCTCCAGGATGAAGCACCACACTCTTCACACACAGCGTACTCCACACAAACCAGCCCCTTGGCCTGTACGAGGGATACATTCAGTCAGCAGCTACAAAGGATACAGGTGAAGCGATATATATGTATATATATATATACACACAACATGAAATTAAAACTCACAGCAAAGAAATCTTTCTCCAGCTTTATTTAAATTGAATATTTTGTCTTACAACTTTCAATCAATGAGGAAAAAAAATAAATAAATAGTAAAACAACAGGGTTAGATAATTACTTAGTTAAGATACCTCTTTATATGAATACAGCCATGAATCTGTTAAAATATGTCTTTACCAGCTTTACACATCGTGATTGGGGAAAATTTTCCCATTCGTCTTTGCAGAATTTTTTGAGGTAAGTCAAACTTCATAGTGACCGGCAATGCACTGCTACCTTCAGTCCTTCCACAGATTTTCTGTTGGATTTAGGTCTGTGCTCTGACCTGGCCACTGACGGACATTTCTATTCTTATCTTTAATCCACTGCTTTGTTTTTTTTGGCAGTGTGTTTAGGGTCAGTGTCATGCTGGAAGATGAATCTCCTAACTTCAGCTGTCTAGCAAAGTGCTGCATGTTTTCCTGAAAATTTGTATATACTTGGAAAAATCCAGTTTTTCTTCAATCTTGACCAATTCTGACCATCCATCTGGGAGGGACTGCCCAATCTTGGCAAGGTTTTGGTGGCGCCATACACTTTCCACTTCTTGATAATGCTATAAACAAAGGGATGATTAAATCTAAAGGGGTGATTAAAACAGAACGATAAAAACAAAAATGTTTGGGTTGCAACCCAGGATAGTACAGATATTGGATAAGCAGCCTCAATCAAGTTCCAAAGAAATTCAAGCTGTGCACTTGTGCTTAGGGTCGTTGTCTTGCTGCATGACCCACCATGGAATGATCTTTGTTGGTCGACCACTCTTGGGGAGGGTATCAATGGTAATGAATTTCCTCCATTGATGCACAATCTGTCTGACTGTGCATTAGTGGAGTCCAAATCCTTTCAGATGACTTTGTAACCTTTTCCAGCACTGATGATCATCAACAACCTTTAGAACAACAATCTTTTTCTGTGGTCCTCAGAAATCTTCTTTGTTTATACCATGATACACTTCCACAAGCATGGATTGTGAAGTGCAGAGTTTTATCATTTAAATTTACCTTTAAATTAACTGCTAATCCTAGAGGTTTAAAATACCTTTGCTACTCACAAATATAAAAAAAATGAATGACCAAGTATAATATTTTGTCTAATTTGTTTAACTGGGTTCTCCTTGTGTAATTTTAGGGTTTGTTTGAAAATGTCTTTGCTCCTATTTATACATAAATCTGGAAAATTCTAAAGAGTCAAACTTTTATGCACTACTGTACAATATAATGTGTAATATTTATAGTATACTGTTTTATACCATACCATACCAGCATAGAAAAGATCAATCTAATACACTGTGCTAATATGGATGCTATGTACACTATCATATTATACATTACACGTTTTTATGCTGTACTATAGCACAGCATTCTGTTTCCTACCAGGAACGCTTTTTACTATGCCATTTAACATATGTAGCTCAGGGCAAAAAGCCAGGAGCATTAAGAACTGGGCTTAGACTAGCTGTAACTTTTCTGTTTGTCTGTATCTCTTAGACGATGGAGGCTCAGATGCAGCTCTATCCTGGATTTTCGCAGCTGAAGTCAGAAATTAGTGGGCCGAGCCATGTAGACGGAGCCAACGTTCTGAATTTTGAGCCAATGGGTATCAAAATCCAGGGCTCAGCAGGCGTGGCCGAGACACAAATTGTGCGTTTGATTGAGCCACTGAAAGAAAGGAGGCGGATACTTTTGGCTTCCAAAGAAATGCATCAAGTCACACAGGACCTAGAGGATGAGATTGTAAGTGTACATTTCATTTTATCTGAAACTCACACTTTTTCTTGCTCTTAGTATTAAGTTTCAGTAAAAAGCTGCAATCTGATTGGCTTGATCCGTTTGTATTGGATTGCATGTGCAGGGTGGTAGATGTTAGCTTATTCATATTTTCTAAAATAAATTATATTTAAATGCTTAAACAGCAATTTAAGAATTCACTTCTAATTTAATCTCAAATATTTACATTTTTATATATTTTATAAATACATTTTAACCATTAATTACAGGTAATATCAATTAAACTACAATTGTTTTTGATTTAACAAAATACAGATAAATTCCACTAAACCAATTCCATTAAACCTTATTAAGGGTGTCACTGTGTAACAGTGGCTAGTGCTGCTGCCTCACTGCGAGAAGGTCTCAGGCTCGATTCCTGGGTGGGGCGTTTCTGTGTGGAATACGCATGTTCTCTCTGTGCTCATGTGGGTTTCCGCTGGGTGCTCTGGTTTCCTCTCTCCAAATAAAAATATGCATTAGTGTGTAAATAAATGTGTGGCCCAATGTAGTAGCGCCCTATATGGTATTGTTCCGCCCTGTATGGTGTTGTTCCTGCTCTGTGTGACCGGCTGGGCACCGCATGAACATGATTAGGATTAAGTGGGTATAGGAATTTAAAGAATGTAAAAGAGTATGTGAATGAACATTGTTAAAATATTTTTTTTGGGCAAATGCAGGAAACAACATTGGCAATTAATTTGAAAAAGCAAATATATCTACATTTCGTGTATTTAAATTAAAAAGATATATGATAACATACTGAAGTTGTATAATTATTTTAGTTCTGATTTGTTCATGTCTAAACAAAGATTGTGGCACATCCGCTGCCACTAGATGGTGCCAGGAACTGTGTGTCAGGACTCACACACGCGCACACAGGAAAACACACACACATACAAACTCTGCTTTTTCCACCAACACTTTCCTAATTAGACACACCTGATAGTATTTAGAATATTATTAACCTTATTCCAGACGCTTTAAAAGGAGCAGTCAGGAGGAAAGTTGCTATGGGTCAACACGTTTAACTCTATATATGTTTGTCAGTGCTAAATTTCCACCCCATCGTTCATATGATTATAAAATTGACTTACTGCCCGGGTGTGTGCATTCTTGTGGTAAAATATACGCTCTCTCCATCATCGAAAGAAAAGCTATGGATGAATACATTGCAGAGGCACTTGCCACTGGCTACATTCCTCACTCCTCTTCTCCAGCCTCAGGCGGGTTCTTTTTTGTGAAGAAGAAATAATGGGGGTTTGTCCATGCATTGATTATCGGGGGTTAACTTCAGTCTGTGTGAAGTATCCGTACCCCTTCGCGCTAGTCCCTGCAGCATCAGAGCAACTCAGAGAATCTAAGGTGTTCACTAAATTATATCTACGCAGTGTCTACAACTTGGTAAGGATAAGAGAGGGTGACGAGTGGAGGACCACTACAGGGCACTACAATTATACGGTTATGCCATATGGTTTGGCTTCGTCACGAGCGTCTTAAAAATTTGTATTAATGAAGTACTCCGGGATATGCTAGGAAAGTTCGTCATCCCCTACACTGATGACATTTTTCCAAAATAACCAGCCATGTTTTGCATGTCAAAACTTCTTCAGAGACTTTTGAGTCTTTCGTTTGTGGTAGAGGTTGATGCATCAGATAACGGTATGAGTGCCATTTTTACCCAGCATCTGGTGAATCCGGCCAAATAAAATCCTGTGCCGTTCTTTTCCCACGAATTGTCTGCGGCAGAGCGAAATTATGACCTAGGTGACAGAGAACTCCTGGCAGTGAAGCTAGCCTTAGAAGAATGGAAAGAAAACTGGAATACTTGAAATCAGCAATGAGACTGAATCCCAGACAAGCCAGGTGTTCTTCAATAGGTTTAACTTGTTAATTTCTTACTGCTCAGGTGCCAAGAATGGGAAGGCTGATGCACTCTTACGGCAAATTGACATGGGGGACACTGTACAGCCCATTGTTTCATCCTCCCAAGTTCCTTTATGTCATTTCTTGAAATTTAGATGGGAATGGGACTCACTCGAGGTCCTACACAGTGCTCCCTAGGTCTGTTGTTTGTTCCCTCTGCACTATGAAATAAACTGATTACATTGGCACGTCACGCCAGAAGTTGGGCATTCCTGGTACCAGACGAACTTTGGACCTTCTGTTCCACATTGTCACAGACACTCTAGCCGTCGATGCATGGTTTAAACGAAGCGAAAGAGAGTATGGGCCCTGACAAATCAACAACTGTCCACAGCCATCGCTTATATGAAACGCCAAGCTGATCAACATCAGGTAGAGAACCCTACCTACAAACCTGGTGACCGGGTATGGGCGGCAACAAAGGGGTTAAAGTTAGATGGCCCATGTAAGCTGCTTCCTAAATATATAGGTCCCTACCGTATTGTCAAAAAGATAAATTCCTGGTGCCGTCAGGTGGAGTGGGAGGACTACGGTCCAGAAGAAAACAGTTGGGTCATGGCTGATGACATCCTGGATCACATCCTCATTCAGGACTATAAACAGTTCCTACACAAACCTTGCATGCCAGGCAGGCCCCGAGAGAGAAAGAAAAGTAGTAGCCCAAAGTAGTCCCTTGAGGAGGGGCTTTGTCACGTCTGTGTGTGAGGACTCTTTTCTTCTCACACACACACATACAAACTGGTTTTACCAACAACGCTTTCCTAATTAGACACACCTGATAGGATTTAGAATATTATTCCACCGTATTCCAGTCATTTTAAAAGGAGCAGTCAGGAGATAATATGCTGTGGGTCAACATGTTTAACTCTATACATGTTTGTCAGTGCTAGATTTCCAGTTAGTTTGTCAAGTAGTCTGTGCTATTATTCTATTTTTTTCCCCACCAGTCATTTAGGAACACCTTTTAGTTTGCCAGTTATTTTATGTTTCTCTGTCTTGTGTTTTTGCTTATAAACATAAACGTTTATCAGTTTATGTTTTTGTTTTTTTACCCCTTTTTTTAGATGTGGTAAAGACTATGTGTTTGAAGCAGCAGTCCTTACTTTCTAGTTTTTGAGTACTCTGCCCGTTGTTTTGTTTTCTTATTCTCCCAGCACTCAGAGCTATTTCTGTCGTTGTGTGTGCAACATTAAATAAACCATTATTGTTTCTTAAACAGTTGTCTGGGTTCAGTACAGATTGATGTCTAGTTGTTTAAATGGCCCTTTGGAATGAGTGCAGCTACAGGAAGTAGCCTCTTTCAGAGTGTTGTTTTCTCTGAGCAAACCTTTTATATTAATTTTATTTTATATTATTTAATTCTTTACTGGTACTTATGTTATAAACCAGAAACAAGCCATCTATTCTACCCAAAAAGGACAGATGAATCATTGTTTTGAATCGTGCTTTGAGTAGAGAGCTGGTATTCCCTTCGTTATTTTGTGGCAAAAAGAGTTTAAAGCCCAGATTGTTCTACACGCAAAATGTGATCTATCAAGTAAGAGAGAGATTTTTCTGTTTTTGTATGTTTCTATATATAGGTCTGGGTTCAGGAGCGATTGCCGTTGGCCTCCTCAAAAGAATATGGCACCAGTTTGCATAGCGTTCAGCAGCTTGTTAAAAACCACGAGGTAAGATTCTGAGTAATCCACAAAATTATACATTTATTTATCATTATGTTCTCTTGTCACACTATTACCTACTTTACACCTTAAATATGAAAGAGCATGAATTTAGACTGAATTATCAATGCATTAGGAACACCTGGCAGGTGGCATATGGTTACTAAAAACGTTCCCCATAGGTGGTTATATCTGTGTTTACCTGTTTACTATACACAGCCCAGAGGTGTGGTTCCAGATGTACCGGGACTAAGGGAACCATCAACAAACATCCAGCTGATGATCACACGGCATCCAACCACATGTGGTTGATCTGAGAGTAGAGCATAAAATTAGAATAAGCTTGCATATGGATTATGTTTGCCACCCTGGGGAGTCCATTCACATGGTGTCTGTGTTATGTAATTAATTATAAAGTTTGACCAACCCGATATTAGCCAGGTATTCATAGGTTAGTGATTGTTCAGTGTAGATATCATGTTTCAGACCAATTTTACAGCTAAAAATACTACAAGCCGATAGGTTGAACTGTGTGAAAAATTTGTCTTTGAAGATGCACTAGTGTTCGTTTATTTGATATATGGTTGGTCACTCAGGCTTTGCAGTTGGAGATGCAGGCCAGAAAAGGGCGTGTGGAGGAGGTGCTGGAGAGAGCTGAAGCTGTTGCTGCACTTCGCACTCCTGAGGTGGAGCTTGTCAAAGACGGAGTGATGCATGTGAGGCAGCTGTGGGAGGTGCTGCAGGTGGAGGCTGAGAGGCGTACGGTGATGCTGGAAGCAGTTAGCCATGCGCAGCAATACTACACAGAGGCGGTAAAGGCAGAGTCATGGCTCAGTGGACAAAAGCTTCAGGTTCTCAACAAGGAGAATGGCAGTGTATGGACAATATCTACAACATAGTAACAATTATATAGTTCATGAGTCATTACAGGAAGAGTATCAGTTTCATTATAAGCACAATACGAAAGGTATCACAAAAGTTGCTAATTAAATAGGACATTTTCATCTGTGTCTCTGCAGGATGAAGCGAGCACACTTCGACTGCTGAAGGAGCAACTGGCTTTAGAACAGAAGGTGGAAAATTACGCAGAGACTGTTGGCTTACTTTCTCAGCAGTGCCGCCAAATGTTGGAGCTGGGACACCCTGAAAGGTAAACAGGCAGATAAGGACCTGGACAGGCAATCATGCATCTAAATACTACAACAAGTGAATTGCCCATTAAGAACTTAAAAATATAAACATTGCCTCATTTAAGACTGTCACGGTGCATACTATAACTCTTTGGAAACTACAGCAGGTAAACAAATCCTTAAACAGTTATATAGCACTCTAAACAACTACCTGTAAATGTAAGCAACCATTTTTGTATTGAATGCCAAGCAATATTGTGCAAATACAGTATTTACTGATCTGGTCTAGGCTTTTGATTCTGTTTATTATTGTATTTATTATTGTTTATTATTGGGGGCAGTCGTAGGCTTGTGGTTAAGGAAGGTCCCTGGTTTGATTCCAAGTTCCGACAAGTCATGGCTGAAGTGCCCTTGGGCAAAGCACCTAACCCCGAGTTGCTCCCCGGGGGCTGTGCTGGCTGCTCACTGCTCCGAGCATGTGTGCTCACTTCACCTGTGTGTGTGTGTATTTGTGCGTTTCACTGCACGGTTGGGTTAAATGCAGAGAACCAAGTCTGCTGTGTGCAAACATAGTGGCAAAATTTATCACTTTCACTTAATGTACAGACCTGGAAGCTAAGGCTCCTCTTAAATTATTTATTTAATTTAAAATAAAAAAATATAGATTCTCAGAAAAAACATTTTCACACTTGTGTGAAGCTGGCCCCCATGTGATCAAGAATGAATAATAACGCTACTCTTCATTTGTGCTTCATTTATGCTGGTTTGAGCTGCAGAAATCGTCATTTGAGCTAATTTTATTTTAAAGATACAGTATATTAAAAATGCATATACTGTATAACAGGTCAACTCTCAGCACAATGGTCTTGTTCTTTGTGCTCAATTTGTGCTGGTTCGTGCTATTAAAATAAACATTTGTACTTTTTTTAATTCGCAAGTTATAGAGGCGTAAGTTTGGGAGAGTGACGTCACACAATTGTCCAAATTGTTTGTGATGCAGAAATAATTGTTTCTGCTGCTTCCGTTTTAAAGAGATTGCAGAAAAATTGTCAAAAATATAAAAAAAGTTTTCTTTTTCACTTAATACTTTATTAATTAATGAATTAACATGCAATTTCGTAAACTACCCTCTTGAAGAAGCTTGTTTACTGGATGAATCTGTGTTTTGCCAACACTGAACATAATGGTTTTCTTACACAAACACTTTCATGGCAGTCAGGCCAGAGGGTAAAGTTATTTAGTCTCTTGTGTAAAATATAACATATGAAAAACGTTTTATTTAACCAGGTACAAAAGTCATCATACTTCTTACAAACAAAGAAGACATCCTGCATTATGCTACATAGTGTGCAAGATTTAACTCGATGATGTTACAGGGGAATTCACTTAGAGGATAACTACTGATGTTTTAATGAACAGTGCTAGATCAGTGGCACAACTGTGCGTGACCAAAACATTGTATGAAAATATCAAAACTGAAGAATGTTTTGTTTTTAGATAACCTGGACACTTTTTTTAAATCTGTAAGTGGCTGGAGACATTTTGAGGAACCTTCAGCTTCAAATGCAGTTTGATGACCCTTTATTGCTTTGGTTTCTGAAATGTCCACAGTGACTGAAAGCAGAGGAAATATCTCTTGGGTGTACCAAACTCAGCTGCAGTGTGGAGAGACGCTATGACTTGTGCTTGTACAAACCCAATTCCAAAAAAAGTTGTCACAAAGTACAAATTGTAAATAAAAAGGGAATGCAATAATGTGGAAGATTTAAAATTCCATATTTTATTCGCAATAGAAAGTAGATAACGTATCAAATGTTAAACTGAAAAAAATGTATAATTTCAAGAGAAAAATTTGTTGATTTGAAATATTGTGACAACAACACATCTCAAAAAAGTTTGCAGAGATGCAGGCTTCTGAAGCACTGATAACAACTTGGGTTGTCTTTCTCCTCTTTAGTCAGAATGACACGGCGTCCCTAAAAGAAATTAAAACTATAAAACAGTTTTCCACTTTGCCACAGTCTATTTTAAATGAGCCTTGACCCAGAGAAGATGTCTGTGCTTCTGCATCTTGTTTGGATACGGCTTCTTCTTTGAACTATAGAGTTTTAGCTGGCAATGCAGGATGACGCGGTGAATTGTGGAAATATTCCTGAGCCCATTTTTTGATTTTCAATGCAGAAACATGCCTGTATGTGATGCAGTGCTGTATAAGGGCCAGAAGATCACGAGCACCCAGTATGATTTTCCGGCCTTGACCCTTACGCACAGATTCTTTCAAATTTTCTGAATCTTTTCTCTAAATCCACAAAGACACAGTGTAGCTCTTTTTGACCTTCTCTATACTTCTCCATCAGCATTCTCAAAGCAAAAAATGCATCTGTTATGCTCTTTCTTGGCATAAAACCATGCAGCTGCTCACAAACAGTCACTGATTGTCTAAGCCTAGCTTCCATAACTCTCTCCCAAATATTTATTGTGTGGCTCATCACTCTTATGCCCCTGTAATGAGTACAATTCTGCACATCACCCGTGTTCTTTCCCTCCATTCCTTAGGCATAAATACACTCTCAAAAATCTCATTGAATTATCTAGTCTAAAACAGCACTCCTATCTCTCCTATATATTTCCATACCTCTACCGGTATGTCAACAGGTCGGACTGCTTTGACCTTCTTTATCCTTTTCAAAGCTTTCCTTACTTCATCATTCCACCACCTTACAGTCTGCAATCTCTTTAAGCAAAGTCGTCTACACAGGATGTAGTCTACCTACCTCCACTCTTATAGGTCACCCTGTGCTCCTCCTTCTTTTGGAAATATGTGTTTCCCACAGCCATTCACATCCTCTTTGCAAAATCCACCACCATCTGTCCTTCTATATTGCCTATCAACTCCTTATCTCCTTTTTTTCCTTCACCAGCATGCCCAATTTCTGCCAGTACCCTGTTTGCCACCAGTACTGGCGGAAGCCGTTGGTAACCTGTGAAAAGTGAAAATCCCAGTGAAAATTATATAAGATCGATGATTTTTAAGTGCAGATATTTTGGCCTACTGAAAACCATGTACAGTAAATGCACTGAATACTTAGTCGGGGCTCCTTTTGCACAAATTACTGCATCAATGCGCCCTGGCATGGAGGCGATCAGCCTGGTAGCTTGTCTGCATTGTTGGTTCTGGTGCCTTTCATATAATTATCTCCACAAAACCTATAGATTCTCTATGCGGTTTAGGTCAGGCGAGTGTGCTGGCCAATCAAGCAGAGTAATACTGTAGTTATTAAACCAGGTATTAGTACTTTTGTCAGCGTGGACTGGTGCCAAGTCCTGCTGGACAATGAAATTTCGGTCTCCAGAAATCTTGTTGGCAGAGGAAAGCATGAAGTGCTCTAAAATGTCCTGGTAGACGGCTGCGCTGACTTTGGTCTTGATATACAGTGGACCTACACCAGCAGTTGACTCCTAAAACCATCACTTGGAAACTTCACATTAGACCTCAAGCAGCTTGGATTGTGTACCTTTCCACTCTTTTTCCAGACTATGGGACCTTGATTTCCGTATGAAACGCAAAATTTACTTTTATCTGAAAACAACACATTGGACTTATGAGCATCAGTCAAGCTCATTTTCTCCTTGGACCAGGTAAGACACTTCTGGCGTTGTCTATTTGCCATGAGTGGCTTGGTACAAGGAATGCGACAGTTGTAACCCATGTTCTGTATACGTTTGTGTGTGGTGGCTCTTAAAGCACTGACTCCAGCAGCAGTGCACTCCTTTGAATCTCCCGCAAATTTCAAGGCTGGGGTTATCCTGGTTGCTTGTGCAACCTTTTCTACCACGGAGAACAGGCACGAATTCAGATGCAAAATAATACTGATTTTATTTGTCACAGACTACAGTTATAACTAAAGTGCAGTTCCTGCAGAAACTGCGATGTGTGTTGCGCTGGTGCATCCCTGTTTATACCTGCGTTTCTAATTCTGTGAGCATTTTATAGAGTGATGCGCCTGTCGGTATATAATGATGAAACATTTTTAAATGGCAAGATCCTTTTTTGAGACAGATATCTTGGTACTTGGTATTTTCTGCTAAATTTATACAGGTGTAAGAAATGAATGGATGATGATGTCCAGAAGCTACAAGTGTACAATCACACTTCCCCTCATTTTAAATGCTCCTTTTAAAGCCCTACGTGACAGTATGCATTTATTGCATCTATTGCTACTTTATTAATAAAACCAGCCAATAGAGTGCACAAGCCAGTGTATTTCTAATGCCGGTCCCACACCCGGCTATAGGTTGAGGGTTGTGTCAAGAAGGGCATCCGGCGTAAAACTTTTGCCAGATCACAGATGCGAGTTTCTTCAATGGTGATTGACTCGCTGCAGCGACCCATGATGAAGGGAGGGGCAGAAAGAAGAAGATTGCTACTTTATTAATAAAGTAAGGTACATTTTGTTTATAGCCAAATCAATCAATGTGTGTGAGCGCACGGGCGCATGCGCTGTGTCTGTCTGTGTATGAGATGTTCCTTGCTGGATTTCATGATTCATAACTTAAATACCAAAGAATGCAGACACATGAAATGTTGTAAATTCACACTAGACAAATATCTCTACCATTTCTTAAT
>JAOUQT010019495.1:0-11847 GCA_025769995.1 Xyliphius kryptos | reverse complement strand
CCTAAATACTTGTGAATCACGATTCATAAAGTGACCGAGGGTCGGCTACGACTGATCGGATAATCATCATCATCAATCATCCCTTATAAAAGAGAATAATGGTTTAACTTGAAACTTTAATAGATTTATTGTAAAATATATTGACTATTAAATCATATTGTATCATTAGAAATTTTTAAGTAATGAAAATAATCAAACCTTTTGCTTAAAAAATCAATATCGAATCGCTGGGTCTCACACACATTATAGGGCGTCGACCAGTCCGTCAATCGCACAGTGCTCATTGGTGGAACGCATTGAAACACTTCACACCTGTTTTTGATGCTTTACTCCCCCTTCTGGTGATTAGTATATATTCATCCTTTTTGCATGAAACTGGCAGTGAGTTCATTTTGTCATGACTTAATCAGGTTAGGGCTCACAGTGTCAAAGTTGGATACTAGCTTATGGTTCCAGCTTGTTGTTCCCTGCTGTTGTTACTTCATTAAAAGTATCACTTATTATATTTATGTTTACTCTTACACCAATGATGATGATATAATTAAATGTAAACATAAATATAACTAAAAAGTTTTTATATATTGTGTATTAATATTTGTCGAACAGCAATTCGACAAATGTACAGATACTTATACATTAATTTAAAGAAAAAGTTTATGCCACAGAATTGACAGCATTTTTTTTTTTTTTGGATCTACTTACTTAAATTGTAAATCAGCCCCCCCCCCCCACCCACATGAAATAATTTAGTTCAGATATTGGTCCACCCTCACTGATGATAATTTGGAAGCTTGCTTGAGAGTTGGCATTAAGAGCTACTGTTCAGACTACCCACACCTGGCTGACACCATTCAGTGCAAGCAATCAGAATATTAGTGTTTTTCACTGGATTGCCTTGTTTTTGCTAATATCAACATGATGTGTGTAAAGAGGTTCAAAAAAGTGCAAAAACATTATAGCTTTAAAAAAAATAATCCTCATAGACCACAATGTCAACTGGAAAAATTTGATCTCAGGCATGAAAAGTGTGGGCACTCCTGATATAGGGCATTTAGATTGGGCAATGTAAAGCAACCTATTTACCTTAAATCCATGTTTTTGGACTCAAATACACACCCTTCGAAAATATTTATTGTTCTTGTGTTTACAAGTATTATTTACAAATGTGACCTACCGCTCCTGGCTTTTGTTTGGTAACCTTATTTCATTTTATGTAGATATTTGCCTGAAGAAAATTCCCTCCATTGCTGACAGCCTGTATAATATCCAACTGCTGAAAGAATTTACCAACGAATACCTTAATAAAAGTTTCTATCTAACTTTGGAAGATATGCTGTATTCACCACTTGTTCTCAAGGTGAGACATAACTGATGGGTTTTTTTGTTAATTTTTTTAGATTTTCTATGCTTTTTTGCACATCCAGCAAAGTTAATTTTTGTTTCAATATGTTGTTTTTTTGTAGCCAAATGTAATGGTATTTATCGCTGAACTTTTTTGGTGGTTTGAGATTGTGAAACCTGAGTTTGTTCAGCCAAGAGATGTACAGGAATTCAAAGATGGTAAGAAACTCTTAGTTCTTTGTGTAATTAAAATATAATGTGATCAGTAATTTAATGGTACACTGTTTGATCCAGAAAAAGCACCGCTTTTCCCCCCAATACTTATAAAATAAAGTTAAATATATAAAGATATATTAAATAAAGCGGGTTGTTTTGCCTCTGAGGTACTGACAGCACAGCCTTATTGTCTGTGTAAATTGTAATTGAGGTTCCTCAGAAATCATATTAGATGCTGCTGATCACGTCTGATTCATAAACATCAGTTCTTACAAAAGCACTAACATGTACAGCTTTGTTTTTTTTAGTGCCAAAACATTGACTTTGTGTAAAAATAAAAAGGCGGCATATAAAGGGTTCTTTACACATTTAAGTTTAATCTGTAGGTTTGAAAGAGGTCTAGTACTTTGAGCTGACCTGCCTGAACTTGTGAAAGCCTCTTTTCAATCAAGCATGCATGCTTTATATTCGGATATTTGGCATGATGCTACAGTTAAGGGCTTTATAGAAACTTAAATAAAGGATGACTTCTTTAAAACACCCTTTTGATATAAGTTGAATAAAGGAAGACTTCTTTAAAATACCCTTTTGATGAAAGTTGAATAAAGGATGACTTCTTTAAAATACCCTTTTAAACAATGGCTTATGTTCAAATGTGGGTTTATGTATGCCATCACTTTGGCGCTCTAGAGAGCTATGCATATTGACAATAAATTGTATATATGCATTGTAAATATATCAAATCATATTCTGACCAGGTTTTTTTTTGTTTTTTTTAATATATTTTTTTTAAAGCTAGAACACTGACTCAGTCCAAGAGTTCCCGGTCTTCAGTACCCATCTCCAATGCTACCAAAAGGAGCTTTCTGGTCTCACCTAGTATTGCCGATGCAGCTCTTTTTACCCCAAACAGTCCGGAAATATGTAATAGATACTTTCTGCACCCTGAGGAATCTGACCCTCCGTAAGTTTCCTTTTTCTAAATAAGTTCAGAAATATATGTATTTATTTATGTACTTAAATAATAAAATTGGTTACAAATTTAGCTGATTTAAAAACTTTTTTATTAATTAAGAATTGACTTTTGGTTTATGTATTAATTTAACACATTATTTAAAATTGCAAAGCAGCTGTTCAATATTTTCGATTCAGAATTATTCATCACAACTGTTCTTTTTTTATAGTAATAAGGGAAATTCCAGTTTCAGTCCATCTCATCCTCTTTTACCGCTGAGACAAAGGCAGAAAAAAACACAACAGGTGGAAGATGCTTTAGGTGAGATGTGAAATATTAGAGAAAGTCTCCCAAGTACTGACTAGAGGTGTAAAATATATATATTTTTTTTTTTTTTTTTTATGACATCATTTTGTCTTAATTTAATAGTGAATAGCATTAGCCTTGTTACTCTTATCACACTTTATTTAATTATTTTTATGGATTAACGGTTCAATTTACAGAGCATTGATCACAACTGCTATATCATTGTGTGATAAACAGGGTGTGAATATAATTCTGCTTTAATTTCAATGAAAGGCAATGATTTTCTTGCTGATTTATGTGAATCGTGATAGATCATTGGATCAAATCGTATTGTGGGAAATTTTTTAAGTATTAAAAATAATCCAAACAGCTTGAAGAAGGATTCTCCAGATTGACACCTCTAGTACTGACTAAAAACATTTGTATATGAAATCTTGTATAAGGATGAATTTGAGTCAGTTAAGTTTTTTTTTCTTTTTTTTTTTTTTTTTTTTTTTTTTCCCGTATTTAAAGAAATTTCCATTTATTCAAATTTGTGTTTCCTTATTTCAGGCTCCAGAAATCGTTCTAATTCCTTAACGCAAGAAACTAAATCCCGAGGATCTGCAGCTTGGTCAGACAAAAGGCAGAGGTCCATAATATTTTTCCTCTTCTATTTTTACTGGTCAAATTCTCTTGTTTGTCACTAAATCTAATCTGTAATCCTTTTTTTATTTAGGCCACTGTCACAACTGAATCGTTATGTTCTCCACTGTGCAACGGACAGCGATGCCGATTTGGCCTCGGGTGACTGTGCAAGTCTCACATGTTCCATCAGTGAGGACAGCTTAGCCTCCACTGTCACACCCAAACACCAGACTCATCTTAGCCAAGTTGGGCCTCGGCGTGTCAATGGTCATGGGCTTTTAGGAAATGTAAACATCGATGAAGATGAGGAGGAGTTATCTGTAATCCAGGCAGAGACCACAGAGAATGATGTGACCTTGTCAAATGGTCGGGACGCAGAGCACAGAGCCTCTAATACGAGTTCCTGGGGCAGGAAAGAGGAAACCTTTACAGATTCTAGAACTGCAAGTTTTTATCTGGAACCCCTGATGCCTGCAGTTTTAAAACCACAGAAGGAAAAGTCTGTATGTGTAAATAAAGAAGAGGAGTCTGGGGAAGGACGGCCACGTGGGTTAGCACGGAAGATGGCATCTGGGGATGGTCCTAGTTCCTCAGCTAGACGAAGACCACCACAGAGCCTTATGCGGACATTTAATGCCAGTTCTGGCTCTGATGTGGAGCAGGTTTCTGATCCTAAATCTAATGAATCTGGGTCTTTTTCTGGACAGAGTCATGTTTTTAGACCTCTGGTCCCAAACAGTAGAGAGACCCTGGCTGAACAATCTGTAGGCTTCTACCTGCATTCGTCAGTGGTGGACACTAAAGAGCCTGTTCAAGCTTGGGATGCATCACCTACTGCAGGTTCAGAGACTGCTGAAACAATTGAAGAGCAAGATGCTGAACTAACCAATGAGCTGCATCCACCAAAGAGACAGTTTTATGAGGAAGATCGGGAGTCAGCAAAGCTTCAAGAAGATTTAAGTGTAAAAGAGCATGAGGACAAGGATGAAGGAAGTCGGTGCTCCAGCCCTGCACTCAGTGTGCAATCACAGCTAAGTAGTGTGGCCAGTGGCAGTGTAAGAATGACCAGTTTCGCTGAGCGAAAAATGCAAAAATTTGGCAGCAATCAAGATATTCGCTCCAGCACCAACAGCTCCCAAAGGACTACCCCTGATGGCTCTGAAAGTGTTAATTTTCCTGTTACTCCCTGGAAAATGAAGAGAGATCAGAGTCCCACACAGGTTAGAGACAACACTAATGTTCTGGCTTCAGAACTTGTCCAGTTGCACATGCAACTGGAAGAAAAACGCCGTGCCATTGAAAACGAAAAGAAAAAGATGGAAGTCTTGTTTGCCAGGCAACGGCTCAAGCTTGGAAAGGCTGCTTTTCTACAAATAGTAAAGAAAGGGAAGAGCGACACCCTACCACAATCTTTCAGATCAGACCCCTTAAAAGATAGCCAGAAGCTCAATGGTGTACAACAGCAAACAGCTAAGGATGATTCTTGTATCGATTTAACAAAACAAAATAAGAAAGGCACTGAAGAGCCAGAGAAGGCATCTCTTGAGTGGGAGTGTGCGGCCGCTATGCCACCCGATGCCTTGGATTTAGATGAAGAAATGGACCTTAATGAGTGTAACCAGTCTATAGACATGCTAAATGAAGCAATCAGCAGCATTCAGCAACAGATGATGCAGTTGTCTCTGCAGCAAGAAATTCTCATGAAGCAAAACACTCCCACCCCACCACCTTTTGGTGACCGAGAACATTTGCATGAACCAAAGGTCCGAGCCGCTATTCATTTTGTTGAGCCGAGTGGAAGCCCTGTAGTTCGTAAACCCCCCAAGTTAAGTTCAGCCCGGTCCCGTTCCAAACCATCTGAACTGAGACTGTCCAAAGAATCCACCAAAGGACAAAAATCGACACCTATTCCTACTGACAGTCCAACTTCTAAAACCAGGGACAGGAGCCTCAAAACGGAGCCTGAGACAATCATTCAAGATCAAGGCAATCTGATAAATACCACTTTCCAACTTGATGACGATGCCAATTTGCGTACAGTGTCAAGGGAGTCGCTGTCTACTGACGTTGGTATAACCTTTGATGATGACCTCCCTAGTACTTTAAAGGACCTTGAGGAAATCCTTGACAGTGATCCAGGATCTGATATAATTTCTGAGGACAACTCCAAGAACAAGGCTAATCTAATAGAAGTGGACTTGTCGGACTTGGCAGCTCAGTCAGATGATGGAGGTGTGGCCACACTTGATGTGTCCACAGTACAAACAGATGGAGAAAAGAAATCTGGCATGGGCTTCTTCTTTAAGGTACTTTCTGAATGTCTGCTGTAGTGGAAAGTCCAAATTAATAATACAATTCCTAATATCTTGTCATTATTTTAATGTGCAGGATGAGCAGAAGGAAGAAAATGAAATGGCCAAAAAGCGTGCAGCCTTTCTTCTAAAACAACAGAAGAAGGCAGAGGAGGCTCGACTGCGCAAACAGCAACAAGAGGCGGAGAGTGAGCTTAAGAGAGATGAGATCAGGTACTGCCAACCTGAGATAACTGGCACATGCCAAAACTTAGTTCAGAGTCATTTAATAAAGTAATAAATTAATGAGTATTGCAATGTGACAGTGTGACAGAACATTTATAGAACAGTAAAAAACCAAGGGTGGGCTATAGAACAGATGCGGCCTGTTAAGCCTTTTTAATCTGGCCCAACAAACTTTTCCAAATGTTATTATTAAACTATTACACTATGTTCCAAATTATTATGCAAATAATATAATAATAATGAATTCACAATACCTATATGAATTGCAGTCATTGTAATTTTACAGTCATCAACTATTAGAGTACAATTGAAAGGTTTTTGATAATTATAACAGTATCTTTTAAAAAAAAAAAACACTCAAAATGCATGTTCTAAATTATGCACAGCAGAATTTTCAACCTTTTCATTTTTATAAAGAACAATAAAATGGTCATTTGAGATATTATAAGCATTAGCAGGTTATTACAAACCGAAATCAAACAGTTTTCAAGTTAAAACTGTATTCTAGGTGATGTTACATTTGCACAAAGGACACCTTGTTCAAAAGGAGCTTCTGAACTCTCGTGCATTGAATTTGTCAGGTTTTGGATGGTATCTGCTTCAATTGTTTTGCATGAGGACAGAATACCCTCCCGGAGCTGTTGCTTAGATGTGAACTTCCTCCTGCCATCATAGACACTCGTTTAGCAGCCAGAGATGCAGATGTGTTCTTTGCAGCATGAGATTGCTGCAGAATGCACGGTTCTTCTTCCTGAACCATGGCACGAAGTGCTGTTTGTAAAGGGTGGCTTTATATGTGTATCCAGTGGTTTGTGGATTTAGTCCTTAACATACTATACAATGGGTACTGTATATAAAGTGGGTATGGAAAGTATTCAGACCCCATAAAACTTTTCACTTTGTTTCATTGCAGCCATTTGCTAAAATCAAAAAAAGTTGATTCTGCTTCTCATTAATGTACACTCAGCACTTGACAGTTTTTTTTTTTTACAAATGTATTAAAAAAGATCAACTAAAATATCACATGGTCATAATTATTTAGAACCTTTGCTTTGACACATTTAACTCACATGCTGTCCATTTCTGAGATGGTTCTACTCCTTAATTGGAGTCCAGCTGTGTTTAATTAAACTGACTGGACTTGGTTAGGAAAGGCACAAACACCTGTCTATATTAGACCTTACAGCTCACAGTGCATGTTAAGAGCAAATAAGAGTAATGAGGTCGAAGGAACTGTCCAAGGAGCTCAGAGACAGAATTGTGGCAAGGCACAGATCTGGCCATGGTTACAAAAGAATTTCTGCAGCACTTATGTTTCATGAGAGCACAGTAACCTCCATAATCCTTAAATGGAAAAAGTTTCGGATGACCAAAAGTCTTCCAAAATCACTGTTACTGAGCTCCAAAGATGCAGTAGGGAGATGTAAAAAAGTTCCACAAAGTCAACTATCTCTGCAACCTTCCACCAGTCCGGGGCTTCATGGCAGAGTGGCCCAATAAAAGTCTGTATGAAGGACTACCAGAATATGAGAATTAAGACTCACCTACCCAATTCAATCCCATCAGTGAAAAATAGGGCCATGGTAACTCAGTGGTTAGGGTGTTGGGCTATCAATCTAAAGGTTGTGGGTTCAAATCCCAGGTCCACTGAAGTTACCAATGTGGGTCCTTGAGCAAGACCCTTAATCCTTATTGTTGACCAACTGTGGGATACTTACAAGTCGGAATACTTGGATAAAAGCGTCAGCTAAATGACCAAATGTAAATGTCAAACATGGCAGAACGATTGGTTTCAATTGAAGGAAATATAATCACCTTCCAGCACGCAGCTAAAATAACAAAGGCTTCAGAACAACTCTGTGATTATTCTTGACTGGCCCAGCCAGAGCCCTGACCTAAACCTAAATTAAGCATTTCTCGAGAGACCTGAAAATGGCTGTTCCCCATCGTTCACGTCCAACCTGATGGAACTGGAGAGGATCTGCAAGGAAGAATGGCAGAGAATGTTGAAATCCAGGTGTGAAAAACATCTTACTTGCATCATTCCCAAGAAGACTCATTGATGTACTAGCACAAAGACTGCTTCTACTCATTACTGAGCAAAGGGTCTGAATACTAATGACATTTAAGTTTTTCGTTTTTAATAAATTTGCTAAAATGTCTACATTTCTGGATTTTTTGTCAAAATCATGCTGAGCGTAAATTAATAAGAAGTAATTTTTTTTTATTTAAGTGATTGGTTGCAATGAAATAGTGAAAATGGAAATGGATCTGAATACTTTTTGTGCCCACAAAGCAGAATCAAAGAAAAGTGGACATTGAGTGCATGAGCGTTTAGTAAGAAGTGGACAACAAAGTTCTGATATGATCAACTTTTGCAGTTTTCAAAAAATACATAATCATATAGGACTAGGCTTGGGGGGGATGGGGGTAACTCCTCCCAGATCCGGATTTGAACCTGGATCCTTAGTGCTGAGAGGCGAATGAGCTAATCATTCTGCCTGCTTTCTAATCTAATGTATAACTTGTTTATAGTAATACAAATAGACTCTGGTGTTAAGCTAAACTTTGATTTCAGGCGGAAGGCTGAGGAGGACCGGCTCAGAAAAGAAGAAGAGAAAGCCAGACGGGAGTTGATTAAACAAGAATACCTTAAAAAGAAACAGCTTGAAATGGTGGAGAAGGAGCAAGAACATCCCAAACCTAAAGCCAAACCTAAGCCCAAGAAGCAGAAGCCCAAACTTGTACTCAAAGAAGCGCTTCCCACTGAGACGCCCTCAAAAGGTCCTTCTGCCAGTGAGTTTGTTTGATATTTTAAGGTTACACAAATTCTGTTCTTATGCCTATCCTCAATTAAGCTTCTGCACTTAAATGCACTTCTTCTTCTAGCTTTTAGACATTTAAACCTTAAAAATGTCATGACATTAGCACCTTATACTTAAACTTACAGAAAATAATATCCTCAGATAGATTCTTTTTTCCGCCTAATCCGCTGATAGGGTTGTGGGGGTTTCCCATGCCCATGCAGGGGAGAACGTTTTAGTCGGTGGGCAGGTACACCCAGGTCAGGGCGCCAATCAATTGCTGGGCACACTCACTCACACTGACTTACTTTGAATCCATGTTGGACTGTGGGAGAAAATTGAAGAACCCGGTGGAAACCCACGTTAACACGGTGAGAACAGGATTTGAACTGGAAATCCCAGCACTAAGGTCAACATGCTAAGCCACCAAGCTCTAAATTTCCCTTCATTTTAAATTTTAAATAGTAATCTTTAATATTTTTTAGTTTATTAACATCTTACTACTTAAACATTACTTTATGCGTTTTTAGTAGTTCTATCCCTTAAAAAAAATGTTAGTAAGAGACCACACAAGAAAATGGCTATTGATGAACTGATTGGTGTATTGCACGTGATGAACAAAACATAGCAAAAAACAAAACATAGTATCCCAAAAAGCAAGAATGTAAAATTTTGTTATCAAAAAAATATGGTAGATTTACATAGGGAACACACAAATAGACTCTCGAATTTAGTTATATAGATTTTGTAGTGACATACAAACTTTTGTGTGCAGTTTTTTTTTTTTTTTTTTAAAAATAAAAACCTACATTTACTAGCGTGTTAAGATTGTTGTCCTATTGCATTACTTGTAGATCATCTTAAGTTGATGGACAGACAACCTCTGTATACTATGGAGTATTAAATATTAACGTAGTACAGGAAATGTGATCGCAGAACAAGCCCAATGCATCACCCCATTAATTCAATCGAGGGGCGTTTATTAGACACGGGAAAGAGGTGTTGTTAGGCAGGATGCGAAGCAGAGTTCCGTTACATCTCCAATGATTTATTCACTATTATCCACAATCTTGACTGCCTTATCATTGTTATAAAAAGGTTACAAACACGCTATAAAAAAAAACAAAGTTTGAGTCAAAAATGCATGCAAAAATCAAAATCGTTAATAAACTGGTCTTCCGCAATGTAATCTAGTCCTTTTTTTTAAAGTGAATGCTGATCTCTGAGTAACAGGATTCCAGTTTGTGTTACAATCAAATTAGGCCATCTAGTGGCTAAGTTTAAACCAGAAAACTTAACATAATATTCTAAATAACAAATTGTAAATTGCATGACCATCACACATGGAATTCACAATCAGTAGTTTCATCATTAAAAGGAACGTAGTTTATAGGGGTTTAACGGTTTGGTTACGGCCTTAAACATATAAATAATTCAATGATTATAATTGAGTGTAATTAAGATTATATACCTCTTGAGTGTATGTGAGGGATTACTGTGCATGCACATTGCTACAGTAATCATTTTTATGATCTCTGGTTATTGATATGGATTATTTTGCCAAATATGCCGTAGCACATTCTAGATGTTTCCAAAACATCCCTCACAACCTGCGCTGCTCCAGTGCTAGTGTAAATTGCAAGGACCCAAAATTCTCCACAAAGTTTATGTGAATGAAGCAGTATATTAATTTCTGTGTCTCATTTCCACTTGCAGTCCATATGCCGCCTTTAAACTGAGCTACACTCATGGCATTCTTAGAGGTGTTTACAGCTAAGGTGAAACTTGTAACTTGGCTCGGTTGTAGAGCTTACATTCTTAATTTTATTTCTGGCTTTTGTTTTTTTGTCTATGCACATTCTGTACCCAACCTTGTGACCCATACCGAGCAGTTGAGTTCAGTGATGAATACAATGTACCATTACACACCTAGTACTCTGTAATCTCTCTTCATGCATTTTATGTATGCTTTCAACTGGCTTGTCTAGGCTTGTGCTAATTAAGGAATGCGTAAATACTTTGGATAAAAATGGTCGGTTGCTTTACATGCATCAGAATAACGTCATCTGTATTTCATATTATAATGTTAAGTAAATGTTGTCTATTTTTAGATGACAACCTTATTAGTTCCCAATCTGGCTCTAATCTCTCACTGGCCTCAGCAACAACTGAGGCAGACAGCGTTAACTCGGGAGGTGCAGGCTCCCAGCGGTGAGTAGTGTGCATGTGTGTTCTGTGGTTTTCAATAATGACTAGTTCAAAATCAATTGCTTAATTTGTGACCTCAGTATAAAACTAACCACAGTTGGCCTTATCGATGTGTTTTTCCAATGAACAGGGGAGAATCGGTGGAATCATTTTCAGGCTTCAGTCGGACTACAGAGAGGGACTGGGACAACGGTTCCACTGCATCTTCCATCACATCCACATCTATGGCAGAATATACAGGTCAGCTATTCAATTTTACCTTATAACTTTTTAACATGTGCTATATTTTTAGAGTCTAAAAACTTATGAATTAAGTATGTTTTGCATGTGCTTGCAGGTCCAAAACTTTTCAAGGAGCCAAGTGCAAAGTCTAATAAGCCAATAATCCACAACGCCATCTCTCACTGTTGTTTGGCCGGAAAAGTTAATGAACCACAGAAGAACTTTGTTCTTGAGGTTTGTTATGTGTCTGTGTGTGAGGGATAAAAAAAAAAAGTAAAAGATAGGGTTACCTATACAGCGGGTGAAATAAGTATTGAACACGTCACCATTTTTCTCAGTAAATATGTTTCTAGAGGTGCTATTGACACGGAATTTTCACCAGATGTCGTTAACAACCCAAGTAACCAATACATAAAAAGAAATAAAACAATAGATGTCCAGAAATTAAATTATGTGGAATGGCACAGGGAAAAGCACGCTAACTGAAATTTATTTAATACTTTGTACATAAGCCTTTGTTGGCAATGACCGCTTCAAGACGTCTCCTGTATGGAAAAACTAGTCACATGCATTGCTCAGGTGTGATTTTGGCCCATTCTTCCACACAAACAGTCTTCAAATCTTGAAGGTT
>JAOUQT010019486.1:0-11847 GCA_025769995.1 Xyliphius kryptos | reverse complement strand
CAGATAGGGATTCGAACCGGGAACCCCCAGCGCTGAGAGGCGGTCGTGCTACCCACTACGCCACCGTGCGGCCCTATAAATTATATATGTCAAATATTAATTTATATATACGAAAACAGGAATAATAAACTACATAATATAACTTTTAATAAAAAACCTGAATGGTGAGCAATTAATATTACTTGCTGAAAGTTTTAAAATGTTTTGGCGAGATAGAAACCATAATACTCTATACTCTTGGAAAATAGGTGGAGTAAAATAAAACTGTTATTTAGTCAGACCTGACTGAGTCAGATAAATCAATAATAAGCTATCTATAATGTAAAAACAAATAACAATAATAGTAAATAGTGGGCCATGATAACAGCCATAAAAAATCCATGTTTCAACTTTCAACAAACTTTGGCTGCAACATGGATGCAAGCTACACATTTTCTGTTGAGTAAGATCATGCTTCAGCTGCTTCTACTAAAACTAGACATGTAGTAAACCAGTAACCACCACATGCACAACTCAAGATAACGCGGAATAGAATTAACTAGACACCTTGAAATAAGAGAAAATGGTCCTGATGTCCTCCTCAAATCCCATGTCAATCATCCTGTCAGCCTCATCCAACGCCAAGTAGCGGCAGATATCCAGACTCACCATCTTCTTATTCAACAAATCCATCAGGCGACCTGGAGTGGCCACCATCATGTGCACACCACTGCAAAACCACAAGGGCATATCAACTTTCCATTAGTATGTAACATTCACTTGCTTAATCTGCTTTTTTGCTTCAGGGTAAAAGGGAAATTATATATGTACGCATAGGTAAATTTGTGTAATTGGTACACTCTGTGGTATGCCAGAGAAAGAACCAGAAAACATGAATCATTTCCTGTAATAAGCTTTTAGTCTATTTTAAGCAATAATCCTGTTTTAACCACTTGCGTTTCAAAGTAAAACTAAAAACTATCAAGACACTTCTGCAACACACAAAGAACATAAACAAATTACTATTTTTTTATATTCTTTGAAAGGGGTGTATTATAAAACAGGAAATATATATATATATATATAATGCATTACAACATACATTTAAATATTGACTTTCATATATTACATAATTTAAGAATTGATTATTAAAGATTACAAAGACAACGTGAACTTCTTCAACATGAGACATCTAGTGAGTAGTATATGATATATATACATTTTACAGCCTTTTCTAACAGGTGGAGTGCATTAATAATATATGATTGTAAATGTGTTACTTGACAAGTCCCTTCCCAGTTTAGTTGGAACTACTTGTGTTGCCAAAGCCAAATAAACAAATCAGTCTGCTGTTACAAATAGTGATAAATAATAAATGGCCTATGTGAAACAATATTCCATGACTTAATCACAGCTGTTCTGATATTTAGTATAACTGCACTCCCTCTTGTGTTTATTTCTTAAATGACACATAAGACATCTTCTCTAAATATAAATATACCCAAATGTAAAGGTTTCCTCTGGATGAAACAGAAAAAAATATATATTTCTGAGTAAATAGCTCAAGTAGTAAACAATGCATGCATTATACATTAAATTATGTGAAATTTTTAAGTCTTGGTGCATTAATTGGTGCATGATAGGTCTTAGACTATCTCAGGCCGCATCATGAACATTTTAAGGTGTGAAGTACAACTCAGTTGTAGGCTTTTGATTCAGGAACCAGCCTTGTAAATTGAAGGTCGCCTTTTGGTTCCTGGTCCGGCCAAATACTTGGGCTGAAGTGCCCTTAGGCAAGGCTGCTTGTTAAGATATATAAAGTGCTGTCAGTAAAATAGCACTGTCATAGATTATGTTGGATTGAAATTTTTACAACTACAGATACTGTTTAAAGAATAAATGGTAAAATTTCAGTTGAACTAAATCCAATATCGAACTTACTGCTTAACCACCTCCATCTGCTCTTTTACAGACATGCCGCCGATGCAAAGGGCACAACGCATCTGAGGTGCACCCTCATCCTCAAGCAGCTTGCAGTAGTACTCAATGATGCCATGGGTCTGTCTTGCCAGCTCCCTCTGCAGGAAAAAAACCCCAAACATTTTAGTTTATATAGATCAGGCCATAATAATTATGCATAATAATAATTATTGAACAAGCTGTTTTAGTTCTTAACTTTATCGGTGTAAATAATTACCATTGTGGATGTTTAAAAAGGAGGATAAGAAAAGAGCATGTTAAAACTATTTATAAATTGGATATAAATATAAAATGCCTTTTTTAATTTAAAATATAACTTAATAAAAACAGTTACAATAATCAAGCAAGCCTATTATATTTAAATTAATTCTAGTTATTATGTATTAATAACCACCACCCTTAGCACACTCGAAAACAACTGTGAATATGATGCTCAAAACTAGTGGTTTCTATAACTCACAGTAGTTCTAGAAAGGGTGACAATCGAAAATGCATCTTATCTCATAAATTAAGTAGATCAAAATAAAAAAAAAAAATAAACAAAGACTATAAAATACTTTCGTTTTCTAATTTAAAAAGGTTTTTCCTTACCCAATAAGTTGAGACATTGGGTCAAATTAAGAAAGTGAAAAAAACTTTCACCGGCCTAATTAAAGCACTGCAGTATCAGCAAAAAAAAAATACAGGAAAATACAACACACACACATTTACAAACTAAACCTATGAGACTTGGTCAACCACAATCAGAATCTGTGTACTCTCACTCTCTCAATGTCTGAGATAAGATAAGCCATTATTGGTGCAAATCATGGGAAAGTTCATATTTATGTGAAAAATTTTGAAGGCTACATCATGTATTTGTGTGTGTGTGTGTGTGTACCTACAGAAGGACAGATGATTAAGCCATAGGGCCCCTCTCGCTTGCAAAAAGGTAGTCGCTTTTCTTGTTCCAAACAGAACATAATAATGGGCAAAGTAAACACCAGAGTCTTCCCTGAACCTGTGAAAGCAATGCCGATCATGTCCCTCCCAGAGAGACTACATCGAAAAACAAAGATGTGAAATCACTTTTTTGACTCTTGACTGAAACCATACCGAGAACAAGTTTAAGAATTTAAGTTGATCTTACATAGTTGGGATTCCTTGAATCTGAATGGGTGTTGGATGCACAATTCCTTTCTTCTTCAGGCCTTTCAGAATAGCTAAAACAATCGTGAATAAAGAGATATTCAAGTTCTATATTTACAAAATGATCTTTTCTGTTCTATTCTATTCTATTCTATGGACATTGCTTTGTCCAAGCAGATTTGGACAAGGTAATTTGTTCTAGGTAAACAAAATGGTCTGGGAAGATACCTTGAGGAAACTTCATCTCCCTGAAGCTCTTAATAGGTGGAGGGACTCCATCACCCTCCACCAAGATGTGAAATTTTTTCCTCACTCGGTCATGCCTCGCTGCTGGCATGCTTAATATGTAGCGCGGCGGGTTCCAACTGTAATAAAAAATAAATAAATCTTTTCAGTAGTAATCGACTTTAATAGTATATAAGAACAACCAGAATTCACTGACAGTGTACTAAAGATTGTGTCTTACCTAGTCCTTATAGAGTCTTCATAGGTGATACCTTTAGCCATCTCCTTAACCGACATCAAAGCTGAAATGTAAAAAATAACGTTAATATCACAAAATGAATAATAATAAGTATATAAATGTGAAGAAATAGCAACACATTTTAAACATGTAAAAGAATAAAGAAATGTATCCATTCTATTCTGGACAGTAATTTACAACATATGTTTATTAAAACCCTATCGGATTGAGCAAAATGTGTTTTGTATAAGTTATTACTAGTGATGGGTTGATGAAGCCTCGTAAACCCTTGAAGCTTTCCATTAAATTGGTTTGAGAGGTTGTGTGTCATTCGCACCCCTTCCAAAATTATTAAGGTCATGGCCTTTTGGCTGCCATGTAAGTGTGCTCATGACAGTAATCACAGCAATCAGTGAAGTAAATTAATATAAAACACAGTGATAAACTGTCTTGATTTTGGTTGATCACGTGTTCTAGTTAATGAAATGCCGATATACTAAACCAAACTAAACCATATAAAGGAAGCAAAAAATTGGGAGAAACACACATATGCAGTTTAAGCAATGACATGCCAATAAAACACCTTCCTGAACACAAGGCACTTTGGGACAGGTTAGACAGATGCGAGTGCCAAATGTCATAGTAGATGTTAAGATTTATTAGACCAGACTGTAACCGTGTGTACCATAATTCTTAGTGGACAGAATTGGAACCAGATATACCTTGTTAATAAAAAATTAAGGAAAAACAAAAACACCACATCCTAGAGCTCAATGAATAAAATGTAACAATTAAAAAATTTTCTTTAGTAGATAGTGGAATGCGTTGAGAACGAAATACCATAAAAATTATCAAAATATAAATAAAAAAGTATTATCCTATTAAAGGTCTGGATTTGGAATCATACTCAAAATTAAAGTAGAAAATCAAATGACTGTCTGATCCAACTTCAGTGGAAATGTATTATTATATATTATTTTTTCAGCACATTCCACTATCTACTAAATAAAGGTTTTTAACTGGAATATTTTATTTATCGAGATCTAGGACGTGTTATTTTAGTGTTCCCTTTATTTTTTTTTTTGAGCAGTAGTTTGAACTCCACCAACTTAATGTTTAATGTGCTTATCTTGAATTGTTGTCTTTCAGCTGAAGCACTCTTGAAAGTTTTCCTAATCAAATGAAATCTAATCAAATCACTAAAAAAGGTGTCACCTTTAAATCATGACCTTTCCTAGCCATAATATGATGTAAAGGTACTTCACTTGCCTCGACCCTCGGCCACACTCTCCAAAATCTTTTCCTCTTCTTTGAGCTGCTTCTCTTTTGCTGACTCCTTACGGGCTGCAAACACAAAGCAGTTTATCTTAAAATCTATAACTGTCATTAACAGAACACTTTTGTTAGGTAAAGCATGTTTAAAAACATACATAAAATGATTAAAACTAAAATCCAAGAAATGTTTGTTTCATTTAAAAATCACATCCTTAAATACTTTTATTGTTACAGCCAAAATGTGAGAAAACCAGGTGCTTTTTAGAATACATGCATAGCTATGAGGACTAAATAGGCAACTAAGCATATTTGGAATATATAGCTAAAAATGAACAATGATCACCTGATCATTTCAAAATGAGATGTACCAGCAGCCCCAATCACCAATGTCACAGAACAGTGTTAGCTTGTAACCACACATCAAAGAAAATTTGTATCATACCTTCTGCTTTCTCTTTGAGGTGCTGGTGCTGATCGAGTAAGCTGACATTGGATCGTGGCCCAAGACCCTCATCTTCATCCTTATGTTCTCCACTAATTTCTTTCTGATCCTCTTCTATCAAACCTTTTCCACGTAGACGTTGCAATTTATGTAACTGAAAATCCAAATGGCCAACAAATAAATGGAACCACATAAAAAGGGGGGTGGGGTGTATAGTTACTAAAAAGGCAACTGCTGAATGTGAAGAGTATAGCAGTACTAAGCAACTAACCACGTATTCCGTAAGATGAAGTAATGCTGGACATAATAGTTAAACATACCGTCTGCTGTTTTCTAATTTTAACAGGAACATAAGGTACATAGTCTTCATCGTCGGAGGGCTCGGATGCAGATTTCTCCTCTGTGTAATTTCGCTGTAGCATAAAGATTTATTCAAATGGTTAGAACATTCAGTAAACTTTGGTTTTATAAAAGTACTGAATATACAATAATTGGGTTACTTTGTCTTAAACAATGTATTAAGGGTCATACATCTAAAAACATTATCAAACATTTGACCGAGTATAACGTATAAAAGAACATTTTTCAAGAATCTAGTTCAAATACATTAACACACACAACGTTAGCATTCATGCTAACCGATAATAGTCTGACTTTACAATTGAACTTTTTAGGTATATTACCTTAAATAATATTTCTCTTACTTACTTTTCTCAGTTTAGTTTCGGCGTCCATTGCGCCTAAAATAAAATTTTAAGCTCAAAGCCGATAAAAATGCGTTTAAACGTGCGCAATAACAACGACTCCGCTTGTTTGGCTTCTTCTTCTATGTAGACTACTATGGCGGGGGAAGTGCAATGGCGCCCCCTTCAGAGCTGCAATGTAAACACAACGATTAGAACGTGTGTCGTGCCTCATCTCATGCGTTAATCAGTTGGCTTATTCGTCATCTTTGAATAAACTGTCCTAAATAAAACACTCAACAGGCTAATAATGCCTAGTTTTATAGCCTTCATTCTCACAGAACATTCACACCTCTAAATACATCAACCGAAACTCTCTTGGGCTTTTACAAATAAAACAAGAAAATTGTATCAAAAAAATTGGTAAAGTTACTCTTAAATAATGAAGACACTAGAGATAACAAATGTCTACAAGTCGTTTCCTGTATTATGACCTTTCACCTATTCCCTGAAAAATTGTGATTTTTCTAGTTTGTGATTATATGTTATTCAGCTAAAATCAGCTAATCATATTTGTGTTACATTTGAACATTGCTGTAAACACTTTTTTCTAATTAATAGTCCCCCCCCCACGATAATGAATAAATAAATTATTTTTTAAAATACTTTGTTATAAATGATTTTTAGATGTACTATGGATCAAATTAGCTATTGGCTTATATCTTTATATCCAACCCTTTTGAGGCTCAAATGCAAATCCATAGCTACAAATGAAGTGTTTTTAATTCAGTAAACTTTTCAGGGTGTTGATCATTTGTAGAGCTATCCAAAATTAAACGTATGTTTTTGTTAAAGCACAGTGGACCAATGCTGTTACACACAATACAGCAGTAAATCCAATGTAACTACTAAGAATTTTTCATATTACTTTTTCTTAATTCTGGTAATGAGGGGTGCTGGAATGCTCATAGGATGAAGATAAGGAAACATCCTTGACCAGTTACCAGCTCCTCACGGGGTACACACATCCACATCAAGGAAAAATCAAATATATTCAATATACCTACTACCATATTTGGATTGTTTGAAAAATTGGATCTCTCAAAAGAAACTCACATAGTAGAGAGGAAAACATACAAACTCCACTCAGAAAGGAGCCTAGCCATGGATATAGAATCCACAAATTTCTTGCTGTGACCAATGTACTGTACATTAATCACTGTGCCAATATTTTTTCCAGGTTGTACAGAATGCTTCAATTCCATTTAAGCGTTCTAGTTTTGGGGCCTTAATTTAACCGGCATGGCTGCATACAGAAAGTACATAAAGCAAAGGTTTAGTTCAGTTAGAAAACAGAATGCCAAAGAGCCTATGTCGGTGATCTCACATTTTAGGTCAAAAAAGCATGTACTTACTACACCTTCACATCTAAAGGAAGCAAAGGAGCAACTCCCCTTCTTCAAAGTATAAATCTTCAACTGTTGGATAGTCAGGTTTTATAATGTAGAGCAGAAGTACCTGACTAATAAGTCCTTAAACTTTGGCCTTTAAAAGGAACTTTTTTTATAATTTAAATACATCTTGGTGCCATTATCTCTAAAAGCAAATGAAAACTTCCAGGACAAAATTTAAATGATTTAGCTAATAAAATAATTCCCCGCAGTTAAATTTGTTATTCATTATGAGTTAATGCAGGTCACATATAAGAAAAATCTACAAAAGGCATCTACAAAATCAAACACAACATTTTCTTTCAAAACTGTATTGTTTTAATCTTTCTGAAAGAAAGATTTTCACAGTATCAAAAGTGAAGAATAAAAAAAAAAGCCAAAATACACTTGGCCATTTATGGTATAATACAAATCTACATTCCAAATGTTTAAAATAATGTCTCCTAGTTGAATAGAACCTGAATAGCATCATGTAAGAGAAGACAACAGCTCAGACTTTGAAAAAACATCCATTTTGTTTTTCACCTTAATCCTTCAAAAACAAATAAAAAAGGATACGACACAACACCATACTGACAGGTCCAGACTTCCAACAAAATCCCAAATTAAAAAATGTTTCTACTCGTTTCATTAAGTGCATGAAGATGGCAACACACGTGCAGCAAGTACGTACCAATGTACTGAATACTATGTTCTCCATTCCAAAGGGTGCACATTTTTACTCTGTCTAGTCAAACTACACAACAGATGACTACAGAAAGGCTTAGAAGCCAGCAGGGAAGGAACTGCAGAATTGATCCAACCTTCAATGATAAAACCTCAGAGGAAGGTTTTCAGAAGCACAAGGCTGAAATCAGATAAATTGGTCATTAGCTCATGTGCCAGTCAGTTATTGGAGTGCAATGCAAAAGAAAGTCTCCTTACTGTGATGGAGAGTTACAAATTATTCTGATGCATTGCAGCATACATTAGTGTTCTTTCAATTAAAAGCTTGGCCAAGTATTTTTTATGGTTTTATGGTAAGTATAAAAGTGCAGTAGCTTGTAGTTATTACTTGGGTCTTAAATTAGGTAAAGCTTGTGCATGAATATTTATCATGTATTAATAACCAACTCAAAAGTAGAAATAGGCAATATGACAACGTCACAGTCATAATAAATAATACCATATTTATTATTATTATTTTAATTTGTTGGTTGTCGTAAGAAAGGATTATGGTCATTTGTGCTGTTTAAGTCCATTTCTATTAACTTGTCCCACATTGCACATCAGTAACGATCTAGATTATGGGCTTAACATGCTTCCTCTAGAACACAGGAATGTTTTTTAATAGATTAAGATGTTGGGGGAAATGGCAAATCTTGACCACTCTGTGCCATAACCAGAGACGCTCACCTTAGCTATAGTATTAGAATTGGACTTCACATTTGTCTGTCCAACCACATGGAGCTTTACTGTCCATATTTGTTATTTAGGGTCTTTTAAGAAAAACTTAAGTCGTCAATATTTAGCATTTATGCAAAGCCTGTATGTTTATCGTATTGCCCAAGCATACTAAAAAGTCAAGATAGCTTTAATCTGCATCTGTTAATGATTTGATCATAATAGGCAAATGGATGGACGCTCGAGAAAAATGACGCTAGTTACCCATTTGGTCATTTTTATAATTACATCCATGCAGTAACCCGTTTTCAAGAACAGACTGATAAAAGTACCATATGAGGCTGGCAGGCTAAAACAAACATTATGGGCTGACCGGTCAAAGTGTGTCATGGTTTTAGATTTAAAACCTTTTTATTGTAAAATTATTATTTACACACTACAAATAAATGCAGGCAGGTGAGCAGTGACACGTGAATGATCTCACCCAGGCAACAAATACAGTAAAAAAACAAACAAAAAAAAACCAATCCAGTGGAGGATTATGCATTACGAGGTCCCGTGGCTAATTGGGAACAAGCAAATAGACAGAAGGTGGACCTTCAGCCAAACAGACAAGAAATACACTGGCTACAGATAAGTGACCACAGGCCAATCAAAGTGTCGAGCCTGTTGAGCAGACTCTTGTTGGGAAGTCAGGATTCTATTTTCTCCATCATCTCTACACATTAGAAGGTTACTGTGTCGCATTTGATGGCATCTTCTTCAGGCTAAAGTTTGACCAGTTCACCGCCATCTTCTGCCGTGTCTGTTTTGCAGAATCGAGGCAAAACCTGGACAAAAGCAAAGAGTTAGTCGACCAAGTTCAAGCTTTATTATCCATTCAGAGATCTAGAAGAGGTTTCACCTTTTAAAGTATTCAACTTCACGATCAATCTCATCCATCTCTGTGGGATCGAGGTCTTTAGGAAGGAACACGTCATCTGTTAAAACAGAAATGTTGTTTAGATCATGTTCAAGATCAATCAACTTTATTAACTGAAACATCTTTATTATACACACTGTTCATTCACTTATAACCTGTTATAACAGTTCTAAAAATGGGCCCTGCTCGAATTGCACTCAAAGTTAAAATAAGCAACTCTACTGTACAGAGAGCAAACTTCTGAAAAAAAAAGAATAATAATAATAAGAACCTTTGTACTTTATATTCTATTTTTTATACATGCCCTCAATGCAAAGATACAAAATAAAAAAAAAATTCAAAAACAATAATACATATTTGCCTATTCAGAAAAATGTGTCTAATATTACAGATCTTTAACCAGCAGATGTCACTTATAAACCTCTTGGATTAGCAGTTAATTTAAAGGTAAAATTAGAGTATAAGCATAAATAAGTGCTCAGTTTTAATGAAATAACCTGGCTCTATTAACAGCAGATTATAAAAGTGGTTCATTAACAAACAGAACCTCAATATAAAAAAAGTTATAGATTTAAAACAGGCTGGGAAAGGTTACAAAAGCATTTCTCAGCTTTCACCAATCCACAGGCAACAACCCTGTGCACTCTGCTAATGTTAATAATGACTAGTTGAAAAGTGTTTTATAGGAGTAATGTTTAAAAAAAATCCCAGACTTCAAATATTTTTCAACAATCATTTAACCTGTCTATTTTTGCTTCTTTGCCTCTACAGTTTTGTAGTATTGGCTTATGTTCCACAATAAACTAATGTAAATTCTTGTCTCATCTGTATAGTTAAAGGGCTCCCAAATATTTAATGTATCAGGAAAAGATAATTATTATCAAACAGTAATAAATATGAAAGTTACCAATAGTATTGGACTTGTCTGTCTTGTTCTTGTTCTTTTTGTTCCTTCCCTTCGGTTGCTGCTGCTGCATGTTTTGTGAGTTAGATGGAGTGTTCAAGTTGCTTTTTACATCTGCTTCATTCTCCGTTTTGCTACCCCTGGAGTGTATGTTACACCCTGGATTATGGTTACCGTTCAAAGCTGCACTGCTATTGTGCTTGAAGACATGCTTGCTCTCCTCTTTTCTATTTCCTATTTTCTGATTCTCTCCATACTGCTGGGGACACTTTATCCCTCCCCTGGGGCCCTTTTCCAGCTCGCTGCTTCTTTCCGGGTTTCCAGCTGCTGTTTTATTAGCTCTCGAGTTGACCAACTGCTCCTTCGAGGTTTGGTCCTGTTGCTGTAACCGTTGTTGATTTTTCTTGCCCTTCTTCGTCTTAGCACCGGCACCTGTGGTGTTCTTGGTCTCATCTTTGGGTTTTGGTGCATCATTGGTCACGGGTACTGTAGTGATGGTGGGACTGTTGCTGATGATGCCATTGCTACCATTCTCACTAGTAAGGCCATTGAGAATCTGCACACTCTTCTTAAAGTTTTTGAATGAGAGTGGCGCAAGGTCCAGGTCAATCTGCTGCGGCTCGGGCATTGAGCCATTAAGATGTGGCAGCAAGCGCTGACCCTCCAATGAGGCAGCCTTCTTTGGAAAGTCACTGACATCAAGGTTAAGATCATACATGCTAAATGAGGCACGGATCGAGTCCTTAATGGTGTTCTTAATCTCCTCTAGGCGTGACGTGAGGAAGCTGTTGACGCGCTCCAACTCCAGCTGAGGCCACTCGAGCAGATGGCCTGCCTCTCCGTCGAGAGTGCGCTCTTCCTCCTCTACCTCCTCCATGTGCTCTGGTTGTGGAGATGAAGAATGTTGCTCATTGCCTGCCTGTTGGGCACGTTCCTTCTCCTGAACAAGAGAAAAAAATGTTACCTACTTAATTTATGTTCGTGTAATTTATTACATTTTAACACACTGAACAATTTACAAGACTAGATTAATATGATTTTTTTGTTATAAAAGCAAAGGTCTGGTGAATGAATAAAAGTGCTTTACAAGATATTAGGCATGCTAACTTATCGATCAGGTCATGTAAACTGCCCGTTCCTGCAGATTTATTCTTTATAACATAACATCAGGAAAATCAGACCTTTCCTAACAGAACAGGCTACTCAGCTGCTGGTCCAAGCCCTCATCCTATCCCGG
>JAOUQT010019478.1:0-11847 GCA_025769995.1 Xyliphius kryptos | reverse complement strand
GTAAAGCTGCTTTGTGACGACACACTGTTGTAAAAAGCGCTGTATAAATAAATAATTACTTACTTACTTACTTACTTACTTACTTACTTACAAAACTGGTTTAAGAATGCAAACACAAACAAAGACTGCATTCCAAAATGCTACCATGTTCCTCTTGGTGAATTTTTGTTGCGTTTGTGCATTCGTGCGTGCGCTCGTGCACTGTCCATTCAGAAACAGTCGCGGGCTTGTGGTTAAGGAACCTTGGTCAAGGCATCTTACCCAATTGCTCACTGGGCATGGTGTACAGTCGGTTTAGCAAGCAGTTAACCGGGCACCATAAAGCTTGGTTTGGATTGTATCAGTGTGTCTTTGCAATCCAGACAACAACTTTTTATTTTTAATTACTGAGCAATGGGCATGTTCAAACTCTCTTTCTTATTTATGGTTGTGTTTTGGGTGCAATGTGCTATAAACCACTCAGTGTGTCATTTGCTGTTCCCTTAAACATCCAGGTAAAGTCTGACTTTGGTTGAAAACCGGTCGTTTTCTTTTCTTTACATGACCATATTGTTGGAAAATGCTTAGTGGTTTGCGCATTCACCTCTTAGGGCTGGGGATTCCCAGTTCGAATGCCAATCTTGGTGGAGTTTCCATGTTCACCTTGTGTCCGTGTGGGTTTCCTCCCACAGTCCAAAAACATGATTAAAAGGTAAATTGGCTTCTCCAACATTCCCGTACAGTCAGTGTGGGTGTGAGTGAATATGTGCCCAGCACCCTGTCCTGGGTGTATTTGCCCAGCGCTGAGACGTTCTCCCCTGGATGGGCATGGGGGAACCCCCCCCCGCGAACCTCATAGAGGATTAAGCGGAAGATAATGATTTAATTAATTGTTGGATAAGCACCCAGAGCAAACGTGTGCACATGATTTACTGCAACCATAATTTACAAGCGATCAAATTATGGGAGCAATTAATATTTCACCATGTCTTTGGAATGTGGGAGTAAACTGGAATGAATACCTGAAGAAATCTCACTCTGGCACAAAGAGGACATGCAGAAAGGATCTTGTTCACACCAAATGCGATCCAAACTCAGGACCGTCTTTGATATAAGGCAGTAGCGTTAACTTCTGCACCACAGTGTCACTCTTTATTGTGAAACCACATGTTTTGAACTATGACATTTATTTAATTTTTATCATTGTATTTTTACTAAATTTTTGAAAATAGGCTACTAAATTTCCTCTGGGATAAATAAATCTTTTTCTATCTAATCTATCAAATACTTTTGAGATGGAATTTTTTTGTGACCGTTTTGCTGTCTGTAACAAATCAAAGGCAGAGCCACCTTGTTTGCACCCCTTTGTACCTCCAGGACTTTATTTAACCTAGTTCTGGTAGATGCGTGCTTCCAGATGGTGCTCAAATTCCCTGGCTGCATCAATATTTTCCTTGTTTTCCTCCTTCAGAGAAATCATAGCAGTTCAGTGATATTAATAGATGCATCAGAAGTACATGCATTTTGTTACTACTTTGGTGTATACATTTTTTCAGAAGACTGGTAACTGCACAAAGTTGTTTATAGAGAAAAAGTGAGACCTGCCTACAGTTTTAGATTAATGCTTCACCCAAAATTTTGTCTCTCAACATGAATACAAAGGTTTGTTTGACTGCCATTTCTGTTGTAAATATACTGTATATATCATTGAGCACATAATACAAAGTATTGACACCTACATGATCAATCGCAAATGAAATGCCATGTCCTTTTTTTTGCAGCTGAAACAGCTTTCACTTTTTGGTAAGGTGTTTTCTCACTTTTCCAGAAGAACCATTTCTGACAAGGGGACCTGGTTTGGGATTTCCAATTGGGCTGAGGTCGGGAATATGTGCCAATCAAATTCCTTTAGTTGAAACTCAATCAATCATGCCTTTATGAACATTGCCTTTGTAAACTCGATAATAGTAATGCAGAATTGGAAAAGGGCCTTGTAATGGGGAGAGGATAAAACAAATGAGGACCGGAGACAGGATTTCTCAGTGCCATCACTACACATTTACATACAAGACATATCGGGATTTATAATATTACTTCCGTAAACCTGCTGTGTCCACAGTCATTCCAGCTCATGATCGGTCTCTTCCTCCGGCATGTGCTGTTCCTCGTTTGAAAGAGCACACACATTCATTAGGCGGGCCATTATTGACGGCGCCACCTTCTGCCCCAGCACCACGGCGATCCTTTTGTTAGTACTTTTGTTCGTACAGTTTTAATGCTAATGTCATGGCCAATGATGTACATTTTTGCCAGCATGGATGCTGCCATTATGCTTTTCTTTGGTTATGGACTGAATGGATGTCTTTCATGTAGACTCTGAGGAACATGACATTGTCGAACCATAAAAAAACATTTTCCTATTTAAGGTTCTCTATCCGATGACTAGGCTCAGAGATTGTTGGCATTTTACAGCCGTTTCTTTTAAAATTAGTCTACACAACATTTAACCGGCACATTGTGGCACTAGCATTTCACCTGTGGTTGATGGGTTGATGGGTGAATAAAAGAAGAGACAATAAAGAAAAATATTTACTTATCCAGATGATCCATTCATCAGGCTGTAATGACTTGTGTAGGTGTAATAATGGCTGCTGAAAATGGCAGATTTAATACACCCAAGTAAATTGCAGTGCTGTCAAAGCAGCAGCAGCACTCCACCTAAAATACTTCGTCATAAGTCGGAAGATCGGTGAGCACTTACAGTATATGTACACATGCACATTTCTTACTCACTAAATGTGTGCATGTTGGAATGGTCTAGTGATCTAAAGACTTTGTACTCTGTATACAGTTAACATTTACATTCATTCCTGCACTGTAGTAAAGTTTGAAGTCCCATAAAAATCACCTTTATAAGGACTTACATCTCTAATGCATTGAATACTAATTGTAAATGGTTTTCAGTCTGTGTTCACCTCCTTGTTAATACTCTTAATGTCCATTTATGAGTTCCTCTTACATAGATGAGCTTTGTAGTTTTACAATTACATACTGTAGTCCTTCTGAAAACATCAAAAGCATGATTCACTTACAACAGTGTGACCCACACACCCAGCACCATGTCAGTATCACTGCAGTGCTGAGAATCATCAACCACCACACAAGTAGTACCTGCTTCATGGTGGTTCCTATGGTGCCACTGTCTATTACAGAAAAGTAAAGAGGACTAATAAACCATGAAGAGATACATGTCCTACAGTCTGTAATCATAGAACTACAATTGCAGGAATATGATCCTATGGACAATGAAACAAAGAGGTGGGCCTTTCAATGTAACTGTTTCTAAGAAGGTGGTTCTAATGAAGCTATAAGACATTATTGTATTTCTATACACACTTAATAGTGTAATTGTATGTTGATTATATATACTGCTAGCCGACTACCCGTGCGTTGCTATGGTGACTCACTTGAGAGACTTTTTTGTAGAGGTTATCCTATATATCTCTGTCAAATTTTAAGTTTGTACGGTGAGTGGAAGTGCCCAATTTAATCAGGTCCCGTGTTTCAGGTGGAATTTTGAAAGTGAAAACAGCTTAGTTGTTCCAAGTGCATGGTGGGGAATGACGGTGGCGAATGAAGTTTTAATCTTGTAGCTATTCGGGAAGTGGGAGAATTAGTGAGGAGTCCGTCAGTGAGTGAGTGAGTGAGGGCTTTGGGTTTTATAGGTATAGATACAGTATGTAATGTGAAAAACATTATTGAGCCAACAGGTTTTTCTTTAAAGGCAGGAAGTTCTTAAAGGATGTAATTATGGTCAATTTCCTAAAACTCTTGTAGTAGCAGGGTTACAAGCGAAAAAACATAACCTACATGCTGTTTTAATTATGACTGTAGACTACAATATCACATTCATCTGGCCATTGTGAAAAGATAAAGGTGACAAGCAGCAAATTAAGTACCGTAATAGTTACACAATTTCAGAAGTGTGACGACAATGATTCAGTGTTTTATTTTACTGAAAGATAAGGAAAAAATGTTTTTCTGGAATGCAAAACCTAGCGCTACAACAATGTCTGGACTATGTGATGATTTTACATAGTTACTGCAATAACTTCACACAGTTCATGGGGAAGACTGCAGAAACGTTCTAGTTTATATTGTTTTAATGTAAAAGAAAAAAAACCCTATTGTCCCTGCACAAGGCAGATTACTATCTTACACCCTGGCAACACCTTAGTTTTTTTTTGTTTTTTGTGCCTGCCGTCCACATTCTTTAAACAGCAAGGCTGCTTGTAAAGCTATCTACCCCCTATGGGCATGGTGGTCTCAGAATCAGGTGTGCTCAGGTACCTTTCTGGTGTATTCCTTTCTTGGTGACGGAAAACACAGGTGCACCACTGACTGAACACCTAGACAGATATCAACAGTCAGACATTCATTACTATCTTGGCAGTGAATATACAGAGGCATGTGTCCATTGCCACTGAACTCTGAATAGAATTAAACGCTACCAAATATCACTGCATTTGTACAGAGAATACATATACAGTCTGCACCATACGGTGTGTTCTCCATTCACAGTATAATTGAGAAGCTCATGCACCGGCACACTGCTATTTCGGCGGTGCAGCTATTACATGTATATGCCCAAAAACACTCATGAATAACAAATTAGTACATGCCTCAAGTGCTGTTTGCACTGCATGAGGTGTAATTTTTCCATCTTTATGATCACGAAGACAAACTGACACTAAATCAGGCTGACTGCTCGCTAACAATCACTGGAATAGAGCCTGATGTTTGTTTGTGGACTCTTTAGTTTAAACCCACAATCCAAAAACATGCGAGTAAAATTGTCTACATTTCCCTGTGACTGTAAGGCCTGTAACCATTCCTGTCCAGACATTAAAGAACCCATGTATGTAACAAATTATAGTTAAAATAATAATGGACGTGATTCCTAAAACACATTTTGCTTTGCATAATCAGCTAACAGGAAGCCTGCATTCATTATATAGGGTTCTGATGTCCGTTATATCACTTCCTCTGATATAGGTGACCATGTTCTGGTTTTATATTAGTCATCCCAGATTATAAGCTTCCAAATGTCTTTGTAATATTGGCTTCTGTTATTTGTTTAACCAAGATAAGGGATGGCTGTTACCAGGCCACAGGCACCATAACAGTGAAAACCAGATAAGGTGTGTTTGTGAGATTTATAATGCTATAAAATCCTGGCAATAATGCCGCTTCATTTCAGGTTTTCACCTGAGTGAATTTCTATTTTCTTACTGCTGATAGAAAATCCAATTTCTTTGTCTAAATCTCCACATCCAAAAGCTCGCTCTTCCGGAAAATAAGACATCTAGGTTTTTTTTTCCTTCTACAGAATTATAAAGCCTGAGAATCCAAGCCATGGCATTCACAGCAAGTAAACATGAGCTATAAAGTATAATACTAGTATTCACTAACAATTTTAATGATTTAGAGATTGGTGGTAAAATCTGCATTCTTTATTTAAAATGGGTACATTTTTAAAAAGTGCAAGTCATTTTCTACAAAAGCTTGTGCAGCCTGTTTGGACGTTTACACATCTGCAGAGCCCTCCACTTATTTCAATTTGCCATGTTTTTCTTCTAGCCTTATTACGTCACACACATTCAGATACATGCCCTTTGTGCTGGGTTCAGGTTCTCCAGCTGTTACGAACTTTAAGATGCACTGTTTTTAAGTGTTTTTAACAAGAAAACGTGTTTGGTAATAAATCCAAAAGCACTGTATTTTATTGCAGTTGTAATACCCCAAACTTATTTTAAGCTTTTAATTCCTTTCTAGTTTGTTTTACCCACAATCTCTGTTTATTTCTTTTTTTTTCCTTACTTTTCATAGATGTGTATTTATTCAAAGTTTTAAACATTTGGTTAGTTTCAGGTTGCTGTATGTGATTTGCTGGGATTTACAGTTGTTTTTGGGAGTTTAGGAAGGTTGAAAAGCTTCCAAATGTTTGCAGAAACTGGACTGAACTCTGCTCTGAACCTGATTTTCAGTTTTATACAGTCAAATAAAAGTGAAGCACTTAGACAAACATTATACATTGATATTTATTTACTAAGGACGGTAACCTGATATGCATGCACATGAGTGGCAAAAGTATGTGAACCACTAAGAGTAGCATAATATAATTATATAGTATAATTGAGGGTTAAAATTATAGTGAGGTGTTATTATTATGACATTGCTTTGACCACCACAACACGTGAAATACTTTATCTTTAGCAGCCTGTGAATTTTTATATACTTATTTGGAGGTTACAAATCGTCAAGAAGCAGCTTAAGTGTGAATTGAGCAGCAACACCATTGATTGGTGCTGTTGTGCACAAAGGAAACTTGTACACTGATAAAAAAATTGAGTATGATTACAAATCCTCCATGGGATAATAATTATCACTTTTCTGTTGTTTTGTTTTCAATGCATTCCACTGTCAATGGATAAAATATTCCAGTTGAAAATATTTATTTAGTAGTGATCCAGGATGTGTTATTTTAGTGTTCCCTTTATTTTTTTAGAGCAGTGTATTTGGGTACAATGGAATTTGTATTTCCCCACCCCTATTCTCTCCTGTCTGTTAGATAAAGTTCTTTTCTCTCAAAAAAATGCATCAAGTAGTAGTCAATTACATGAAAATTAACATTTATACTGTTCTTAGGAAACTTTTCAAGCGTGGGCCAAGAAAGGGCTAGTCTTTACTACGTATAATTACGATTCCTGAACACTGAACAACAGTGGTATTTGTGGCAGGGTTATAGAAAAAAACATAACTGTTAAAAATATATACAAAATTTAAGGCTTGCTAAAAATGTACAGACTTAAAATTATTTGTAACGATATGTTTGGATCAAGAAAGACCTAGTTAAAGAGCTGTTCCCCATTTGTTTAAAAAAAAAACTGTGGTAGTAGTTGGACTCAAAAGTTGGGCCATGCAGAAATCATTATACCAATGACTGTTTAGTTTATTCTTTAATTTCTGTTGACCTACAAAATAAAGCTTGCTGCAGCTCTCGCTTGAGACGGATGCTTTTCATACCTTTTCTCTCGTCCTTATCCTGCTTGGCTCTGTGCCTTTTTTTTTTTTTTTTTTTTTTTTTTTTTTTTTCCAAACAGCCCCAGAAACACGCCCATCAGAATTGATGGGTTGGGCAGTGTCATGGGTACTTGGACTGTGACATTGCCTCGTAATATGGAGTCAATCTTGGAGAAACTTGCAGCTCTGCGCTTGAGACTGGACTATTTGCAGATCAAAAATTGAATAGAAACAGAAAATAGCAGCTGAACACCCTCGGGGCCTTGGTGAGCTGCTGGTGCAGAAAACATACCTCTGGAGGGGTTGTTGTTGTTATGAAAACTTAGCTGCCTGTCTTTGAACCAGAGACTTCCCTAATGTTGGCCACGCTGCCGTCGGCTTTACTCCAGACATGTGCACGTGTTGGAGCCCCTCTCTTGTGTTGTGTGCTTGTGCTAAGGTTTAGTTTTGTATTCCCTAACTGTGCTGAAGGCAGAGTATGGGGTGGGATTATAATTATTTTTTTGCCTCCCGTCTTCCCCATCCTTACTTATACTACTTATGTCTAATGGTCGCAGTGGACCGCTCGCTCTCAGTCTATGGAGAGAAACAAGATTTTGAAGATGTAATGTGGAATTGACATTGAAGTACAATTTTGTTCTTGTTAAAGGAAGATCTTTTTGTTTATTGCAAGATTGTATTCATGCAATTAACAACTTTTAGAAATGTATTTAGATTGTGCATCAACACCTTTACCAGCTGCTTTAAAGCAAAGCATGCAGGGAAGTCACACTGTGTATTCCACCCAAGAAGAGACAAAGAGTTTTCATGCAAGACAAATGAGCCTGAGTGTGTCATAGGGTCAGTCTTCTCAGATTACCCACTGTTTCAAATGCAGCCATTCTGCGTGACATATTGTGGAAAAAATGCACAAGTAAATGAACCGTGGCCACAACAGCATTCTGATCCACTGGATGCTTATCGTTTCTTTTTTTGATTTTATAGATTTGCACGTCCTAAAAAAACTTAATCGCACCATGTTTTCAGTGTTTATTCTAAAGCAGGGGGTTTTGGAAAGACTTACTGACCCTTAATTTCTTCACTTTTATCTTAACCATCAGAGCTTTTAAGCAGATACAATGCTCACATCCCTTCAGGGGAGCCTTTTCAAATTAAAGACTACTTATAGTCCTTTTTCTCAGTTCCACTTACTGTAAAGATGAACTTTAGTTTTACAATTCCAGAGTACTGCAGTACATACTGTTATTCCCCTTTTCTTTGTTCTCCAATGTTCAGGACAGTAAGCAGGGCACTAAATATCAGACAGCTGTGTACTTGAGCTGATGACACAACTTAGGTCTTGCATTGTGCGTGCTGTGGTGTCTTGATCCTTATGCCACTCAAGTAAAAAAGAGAAGTGTAAACATCAGGACTGAATAAATACAAATCTTTTTAACGTTCACATTTATAAGATAAAATCTTTTTGTTTGTAAGTGCCGTGATATAATTGAATCAACACCTTAAGTGGGCCTAAGTCAATTTATTAAAACCATGCTCTAACCAGTATGTCACATTCAGAAACCATATACAGATTTACATTTAAGGTAAAACTGTGTCCAACTTTGTTTTAATTTGTTTCTTTAGACACGTAGTGATTTATCGTTCCTTGTTGGTCATTAAAAATCACACACTGCTTTGAAACATTTTCAAACTATTACACCCAACTGACAGCTTCAGTCTTCAAAACCTCAAGCTCATGAGATCAGGCAGGAGTTTCCAGATGAAACATGTTAAAAAACCCACGTTGCAACACGGTATACTCAGCTCACTCTTCACACCAGAGATTTAGTGTCTAACCCACACTACAGAATACTCAGTCAAAAACATTAAACATATTTACAGTTCACGATCAGGGGACCCTGACTGCACTGGAAGAAGATCAGAGGATTAACTATTAATTTATAGATCCTGCAGTGCAGAATAACCTGGAAAGAGTCAGGAGGAGCAAATTATCCTGTACTTTGAACCTGGCATTAGGTAGGAATTTAAACTGTTCTGACCCCAGGTGCTTTTCTGTTATTGAGGATGTTCATTGTTGAAGTAACTACTGAGCATGAAGCTGTTTGGTGAATGGTGCATTTATGGATTTTATTGTTGCAACCAGCCTTTTCTCTAATTTTTCTATATTAAACTCTGTAATTTATTAAAATGCAAAACTGATTTTATTTATATTTATTATTTCCTGCTTGTTTCGAAAAAACGTTAGAAAATTTAACAAAACTATTGAGCAACTAAAAAAAATTAAATAAAAACCTGGCTTGAATGTTTTCAGGTGTATATAACACTAGCCCCTTCTTTTCCTGGCTTTGCCCAGGCTTGTGATGACATTTCCTGTAAACGGGGGATGAAAATATTAATATTCTCGATGTTTTGTTTTTTAAACATCTTGTTTTACTAACTGAGGGAAAAACATAACACAAAAAACTTTATGACCTTAATAAAAGTTTTTTCTGCACACAATAACACTAATTACTGTTAGTCACCTATCACTGGTGTTGCGATTTGAACTACATCTTAAGCTGCTTGTTGGTGGTTCGTACAGAGTATACTGTCTAAACAGTCACAGGGTCTTAAAGACTAAATATATCAAATGTCGTGGTAATCAAAGCAACAGTGTGAATTTGCATGGGACACACACAGACCTTAACTCTTATAAGATTTTCTGAAACCAAAACCGTAGACACTAACATGGGACCTCATCTAATTGCGGTAACTGCAAGCTGGTCCTCAGTGTAAATTATAGTTCTAGTTTTGTGAAGTTATGGTTGATGTATGTTATGATTTAGGTTTGGTTAAGTTTCTAGTAAATGAATTAAAGTCTACATAAAGTCCCCACAATGCATCATAAAAACAAGTGTGTTTATATGATCAAAAAATGGAGAGCCAAAACCTTCTTTTGTAGTTATTCATTTGCTCTCTGACGTCTGTTGTGACTTGCTCTCATGTGACAGCGTGACAGATTTTAAGGTAGCCGCCCTTAACACACATACAGACGTCACACATATCCGCAGGTGCGTTTCCAGGTCTAATATATGGTATTAAGTAACACAAACGTTAGAAATATATTATATACAAGACAACTTCTTTGGAAAACATGGTCACAAAAACCAGTTGATTGGATTCAATGGAAAAGTGTTGTCCCCATCATGATACTCCACACTTATGACCTCATCACAACAAAACTGTATCACTTCACTAAGGTGTTGCCTTTTAATTATTTAATTATTATATTTATTTCTTACTATAATTATTTCTTACTGTAGTTTAGGCATTTACTTCTGAGCTTCACCATTTCACTGATTAATGAAATCAGGTTTTTATAACCTTCAATTACCTTAGACATCATTACTTTTCTTAGATCATAATATCGGCACAGGGATAGGTTATGCCCAGGTTCTTGTCTGGCTTGGATTTTTACTGTAAAGGCAGATTCACAAAAGTAGATTGAGACAAATAAAATGCTGTTGAATATGTATATGCCATATATACACTTTTTCTTAAAATTAATGTACAAGTATCTGTACATTGATTGCTGTTCGACAGATATTTATATGCAACATATAAATATTTTACTTGTTACACTTGTACTATTATAATTGAATGTAAACAGAAATATAACTTGCAAGCGATACTTTCCAAGAAGTAACAACAGCAGAGAACGACAACAAGCTGGAACCATGAGCTAACAGCATAGCATGTAATACTAATATAAATCCTACTCTTTGAATCCTGAACTGATTAAGTCATGTCTTGCCAGTTTCATTGCCAAAATGATGAAAAAAATAAAAAACACCAGAAGGGGGAGAAAAGTGATTTAAAAGCGACACAAACGGGTGGACGTCTCTACTGAATATATGTGGCGTGTTCCAGGCTATCTACCCATTTGCACTGTGCGATTGACCGGTCGATCATGAGCGACTTATTGGGCCTGCCTGATCTACGTGTTACATTTGAATATGGGTATCCTCAATTAAATAGAAAATTTCTCAATAGAAAATGTTCAAATTTGTAACCTGGAAATAGCCTCTTGTGTGAGCAGACTGATCATCAAAGCATTTTGCTGCAAGTTTTACTGTGTATTACTGCTTATGTAACAAAATGTGATTTGATTTATACTTATGACCTGTATTAAACTTGTACAAGCATGGCCCTGAGTATCAGAGCACTGGTATCAGGGTGGTGGTGTAGAAGTACCTTCCCGTCTTGGCTTGTATTTCTGAGTCAGCACAGGTGTAACCTAATCCCTCTGTACAAGTGCTGTCAGAACGCATTCTCTCTCCAGCTTTGTCACTCCACCTCTTGTGATTATTACGTAAAGAAAGACTATCCTCTGCGTGACTGCCCTTATGCCACCAGATTGTTTTGACCTCATGCCCGCCTGAGTTAGTGGAAAATGGCTTTTAGCAAAAAACGTTTGTACATAAAGGCCGGCTTTTGCTTCGTTTTAGGCTCGAAGTTGTTCATTTTTTAAAGTGCATCTTTTAAAATGTTTGTTTTCCTGTGTGCATATTCATTGGCGCTTAGGTTATTTGTTAAATCCAGACATTTACACTTGCGCTCAGCCCCCACAGAATCCTTGTATATGCCAGGGAATTTACATGTAGGGTGTGAGAACAAGAGCAGATGCATGTGTAGGTGTGGGAGCAGTTTTTTTACTTCCACAAAACCAGCATACTTAGTCGAACGACACACGGGCAAATTAGAGCACTCCTCCTAAATACGCCCCCCCCCCCCCCCCCCCCCCGC
>JAOUQT010019471.1:0-11848 GCA_025769995.1 Xyliphius kryptos | reverse complement strand
TTTCACCACCACCACCTCGGACTTTTGGTACCGAAGACGGTCGCGGTTGGCGGGCTGCGGGATCGTAGAAGGCGTCCCCTGGATGCAGGACCATCTCCTGGATGAGGCTCCGGCGGCTCGCTGGGTGTCTGTAGCCGCAGCCGGCGGTCGGGGTCGGGGCTGTGTCGCGGTCTCTGCCGTCGTGAATGCCGGGACGGACGCGCGAGCGTGCGCGCAGCGGCTCCGGAACATTTGCGCGCGGCAGCTGAGTTGATTCGATACTTTGTAGCGAGCGGATCCGAGGATCAGAGGACAGCCGCCGTTTGAACACCTTGCTAAGTAAGAACATGTCTCCCACTCTCTCTCCCCCCTCTCTCTCTCTATTTCAATTTGAGAAGCTTTATTAGCATGACATGTTACATTCGCGTTGCCCAACACAACACATCACACACATCAACTAACAATAACACTACAATAGGAATAATTCTCCCCCCCTCTCTCTAGCTCCTTCTCAGTACTTATGGTCGGCTGCCATGTGCCGCGACGTTCCGCGTTCAGACCCGACCAGTCCCCGACTCCGACCTTCCCTCGTTACACCCCCCCCCCCCCGGTTGAACATTCAGTTTATTTGTTTTGTTCCATTTTCAAAGCTTTCTCGGCATGACAAAAGTTGCATTCGTATCGCCGAACGCTGGCCGAAAAACAAAAACAAAGACGACAGTAATTTACCAAAGAAGAGGAGGGGATTTTAAATAAACGATGGTAATCAGATCGGGGGTAAAGGATTAGCCGACCGAGCAGCTTTTTGCTTTTTGTCGGTGAGTTTAGCCTGCGATCGGATCGCGCGTGCGGCTGCCCCGTCGTAAAGGACGTGTCGCTAGTTTTGGGGTTTGGGGTTTTGTGTGTTCCCGTCGTGGCCATCGACGCGATTTCGGATGATCACCCGATCGGAGGACCTATACATTGGGCTGTGTTTGTGTGTGTGTCCACTCCGCCGCAATCCGTTGATTTATTTATTCAGCAGTAGATAAAAAAAATCACCAAAACCGCACACAGCGACCTGGTTCGGAGGGGAACGCCGGCCGCGTACCTGAGAGTCGTCGGGTCGGCGGCGTCCAGTGCATCGTGTGTCTGCCTGATCGTTGATCGTGGAGCCCGCTCGGTTCACAGGGCAGGTCGGAGTTTCAGCATTGTTCTTTAGCACTTACACATCCGCCGTTTTTTTGCTGTTAGTTTTTGTTTTGGTTGCTCGCCGTGATGCGAAACTAGATGTGCGCGCTGGTTTGCGGTTCCGCAGCCTGTAACCCTGTAACGGAGCGCGTCCTTTGTGCAGCCGAGCTCCGCGACCGAATGAAGGACCGATCGTAGGACCGTTACGGGGACCTCTTGTGGGCCCTCCGGTTGATCACCCACTGGGCTGCTCAGTGAAACGACTGGGTGACTGACCGGTGGACTAAATAGACCTGTGAAAGACTGAAGGACCAACCAGATGACTGTTAGGGGGACCGTCCAGGAAAACCATCCAAGTGATCGACTGCTGGACTGACCATGTGACAGACGGAAGGACTGACCAGATGACCGTTTGGGAGACTTTCCATGTCCATAAACAACCGTCGTAGTCGGGCACCCGGTCAGGCCTCTTGTGGACCCCCCCCAGGTCAATAACTCAAATTCAAGTGATTGGCTGGGGGACTGACTGGGTGACAGACTGAAGGACCGACCAGATGACCATTAGAGGGACGATCCGGGTCCATAAGCAACCGTCTTGTGGGCCCCCAGGTTGATCACACGGTGGACCAAATGGAGGGCCAACCGGCTGACTGAGGTGAGGGATCGCTCCGGAGCCCGGCTCGCCTTCCCGTCCTATTTTAATCAGATCTGCTTTTGAAACCTCCAAGCCCTGTGCACACCCATCAGGTTCCTACAGCTCCATCTGCGAGTTAATAAACTGAGAGAGAAAGAGAGAGGGCGGAGGGGGGACTTCAGGCAGAGTGCAGTGTGGTCCGCCGGCACACACTGGGAGACTTCACCAGGAAACACACTCCTGTTTTCTATACAGACATGTCTGTGGTGTGTGTTTTTGTATGTTTGCATGTGTGTGCAAGCGAGACCCTCAAGGCTGTAGGATCGGTGTCATTTAGTTGTGTGTCTGTGTGCGTGCAGCTTTTACCTGATTTCAGTTCATTCTGGTTGCCATGGTTGTTTGTTATTGTGTAGTGGTGTTACTGTAACACAACTCTTTATTTTCTACACATCCCGCTTTTGATGGCAGCGCCAGCCCTAATCAGTCCTGCTGTATGTTCTTATATTCAATGATTTTAAACCCAAAGGGTTTGTGAAATGTTCAGGTTTTTTATGATTTTGAAGAGCGAACAATAACATACAGAATATATAGAATTAATTTCTTATAGTATTCTAGCGGAATAGCTGTGCTTTTACAACATGAAACTTTAAAAGTAATTGTTTTTGAATGAGTGATGGCATTGGAGTTAATATATTTCAAACGAACGTATTATTATTATAATAGAGTGAGGTTTGGGGCGATTAAAAATCTGAAATTAATATGTGAAATGAATATAGTGTGAGTTGAGACTACGGCGTCCACGCGGTCGCTTTTTTACAGGAATTTATTAGTAGGGTTTCCCAAGGACACGATAAGGAATGACGCAGCCAAGTTTCAGCTTTGTAGGTACTCGCCAGGAGTCCAATCCATCCGAGGTGTGGCGTTCAATCGTGTAAGCGAACGAACAATTAAGTGTAGGAACACGAAAACCCGTTGATAGGTAAACACGATGCCAAGTTTCAGCCTTGTAGATACTCTAGTTCTAGTCTAAACCTTTAATCTTGTTCCAAAAAAAAGAACTGATAATCTGACGCAAAGCTTCAAAAACCAAAGAAAAAAGAGGGTTTGTTCAATTTTCTATTAAAGCTTTTATTAAATTCTCCATATTAAACAAAATGTGTGCCTTCACGGCAATGCTAATCTGATTTATTAAAGCCATATTTGTTGTGTATATGACATTCCATACACAATAGCAAAAATAAAACCGATAAGGGACATGTCTCATCGTGTCCAACATGCACCAAGGACACAATAAGCTCATAATCGAATCTAAACATTTACTCACACAGCTACTGACATAATGACAATCTGAGACAGAAGTCGGTCTGTTTTAATGGAAAACACACAAATAAAAACTTATGGTGGCGCTGCAGAGCGCCCCGTTGAAGGTCTTCATGCATTGCTCTGGTGCTGCCATGATACGTTATTGAGGATTTGCAGATCTATAATAAATATGAAAAATCAAAACAAAACCAACACATCGACCAATTGCAGCCCCCTAGTGAGAAGAGAGGGATGTAGTGATGAGCCAGTGAAGGCTTTGGTGTTTATATGTATAGATAATGCTGCTGTCTGTTGTTGGTCTCTGTGAACAGATCTCTTGAACGGTCTGTCTGCTTCCCCGTTAAAGAACTGAACATTGCAGACCGGAGAATTAACATAAATGGATCAGGTATTTAAATTCGGCCGTGATTTATTTGCTGGTGGTGAAGAGGAGATGAAGCTGATAAATGGACGGGATGTATGTTTTCTGTGGAAGGATGGAGGTTCCGGCAGTGCCTTGATTTAAAGTCCAAGAACGTCGGGGTTGAATTTATTCCGAAGGTCCTTTGTGGTTACAGATCACGACGATGGTGTAACGCAAGGCTTAAAAGGTTCCTCGCAAATCACCAGTAGGAACCCTTCCTGCAGCTTCATTATATTAAGCTTTTCTTCCTCATAATACGCTTACAGTGGCACGACTGCACTTTTTAATATTTTTTTTAATGTAGATGTGCGCAATTTTTTTCCTTTTTTTTTCTTATTGTATTTTATTATTATTGTGTTAAAATTTACGAGTTGGCATTCTTGGCGAGGAGCAAAGTGAATATTTTCATTGTGCAAGGAAACCCGTTATCTCATTGTACAAATGACAATAAATTTGATTTTGAATATAAAAGCAGTAAGATCGGTGATGACAAATTTGGCCTGTTTTTCAGAGGTGCTGCTCTGGCTGGCTCTGGGTTTGATTATCGCTTCTGAGCGTTTATTGTGAGGCTGTGAAAAAATCTAACACTATTGGGGTGTGGTATCTTAGTGGTTAGGGTGTTGGGCTAGCAATCTAACGGTTGTGGGTTTAAATCTCAGGTCCATTAAAGTTACCGATATGGGTCCTTGAGCAAGATCCTTAACCCTCATTGCTCCTGTGTTGACCCCAACTATTAATTGGGATACTTGTAAGTTGCTTTGGATAAAAGCGTCTGATAAATGACTAAAAAATTAAAAACCTCTGTCTGGTATTTCTCTCCTCTCCTTGCTTACTGTGCTTACACACAGAGTGAAGTAAGCACGGCACCTAGGGATCAATTAGGGTCAGGTGCCTTTATCATTAATACTAGGTGAAACTAGAAATTGAACCAGGGCTTTTCAGGTCACAAGGCCTGGTTCATTTGTTTGATTCTGGTCATCTGTATTGATGAAGTGGTGAAATTTAAAAGGTCAGAGGAGCATTGAGGTGCTCATGGTGATGGGTCGTGCTTCACTTTGAAAGCTAGACCGTGTTTGGTTCTGACTGTGAATGTTTTGCCAGTGATTCAGGCTGTTGACTGGTCTCAGAACAGGGAACCTGTGCAGGTAAAGGACCACCATGTAGGAACTTTACTATTTATCCAAAGCGGCTTACAAATATTCCAACTTAATTAGGGTCAGAACACAGCATAAAGCAGATTGGAGCAATGACGTTTAAAGACCTTGCTCAAGGGCCCACATTGGTAATTCCAGTGGACCTGGGATTTAAACCTATAACCATTACCATTGGTTCCATGGTGGTACCATTCACCAGTCCAACACAATAACCACTTACCTACCACACCCTGTGATCTTTACGCTGAGCATGACGGCCGCTGTGCGCTATGGATTCAAATATGCTGCTGTGGGAAAATACCAATGTGACATTATATATTTTGCTATATCTCAATATTTTAAGTATTGAGAACTCTATAACAGGAAAGTTGAAAGGCAATTTGTATTTGAGTGCGATCTTTGAGTTTATATATTTCAAATGAACATAAATTAATATAGTGTCAATTGGGACTACGCCGTTCACGGGGTCGCTTTCCTACGGAAATTTATCAGTAGGTTTTCCAAGGACACGTCAGTGAAAGTTTTGGCATTTAAAGCTATAGATTAACGGAATACCTGCACTTTGCTGTGTTAACTTGATGAGTGATGGCATTGGAGATTGCACTTGTGATCACACACCTTGCCATGTCTCCTGCGATGTCTTAGCGTTATATGTACTATACTATCCAATTGCAATTTAATTACATGATTGTCATCTGCGTGACTACGGTGTCCATGAGCTTGCTTTCTTTCTGGAGTTTACAAGTAGGTTTTCCAAAGAGAGGACAAGGAATGACTGAGCCAAGTTTCAGCTTTGTAGGTACTCGAAAACACCCAAATCCATCTGAGGTGTTGCATTGAGTGGCGATAGCAAGCAAACATAAAATGTAGGAAAGTGAGAACCTGTTTTTTTTTCCAAGGACTTGGATGGAAATCATGAAGCCAAGTTTTAGCTGTGTAGGTACTTGGGAAGCGGGAGAACTTGTGATGAGTCAGTGAGTCCGTGAGGGTTTTGAGGTTTGTAGGTATAGAAGGTTTATAGTTCTATGTAAACCACAATGGACCCCAGTCATCACTTTTCTTTTCTAGCACCTTATTCAGTATCCTGTTTCTCCTGCTTCATTCATATTTCCGGCCCCTAAGGGTGTAGGGTTTTAATTTTGTCCCTCTCTTCAAATTTTAAATGCACTCACGTATTACATTTTATAGTAAATGTGAGGCAGCACAGCAGCGGAGGGGTTAACACATCTGTCTTGAGCTGGGTGGAGTTCCCCGTGTCCATGTGGCTTTCCTCCAACGGTCCAAACACATGGATTCAAGGTAAATTGAATGCTCTAAATTGCCCCATAGAGTGTGTGTGTGTGTGTGAGACTGGTGCCATGTCTTGGATGTATCTGCCCAGCGCCTGAAATGTTCTTCTCTGGATGTTTGTGCCCTCCACGGACGTGTAAATAATGATAAAAAAATAATGTGACTCAATAGATTCCGTGTCATTTCTCTGACGTGTTGCAGCTGGTAATGAACCAGGCTCCTAGTTCTGGACTAGTTCAAAGAGACTGTCGTCCGAACTCCTAACGTTTGCGTGCGTTCTATGACAGCAGGTGGCACACATCAGTCTGTTTTTAAACGGGTAAACCTCCGGAGCATCGCCGACGGTAACTGCGTATGTATCCAGATGATGGCAGCGACTCTAGGGCGCAAGCGCTCACCCCCTCACTTACAGTCAAAGGCGAGCCGAGCCGCTATCGATCACATCCGCGCTAAAGGAGGGCAGCAAGGCCGCGCGGGCATGCAGATAAGAGTACCGCTTCGGGAAATGCGCGAGTCAGACTCAGCTCCCTGCGTTCATCCTGCTGCACTCGGACCTTTAAATCCATCTGTATCCGAATCGCCGGTGCGTCGCTCATGTGAGCGTGCTGAGGTAATTAATGTGTTACCGAGGAGACAGTGGTCTCACTGAGGCGGGACGCTGCTGCAGCTACCACAGACAGATCAGAACACTCAGCAACTCCAGCGTACTGACTTCCCGAGGATCTGAAACCTGGCATCGTGACTCCCTATCATGTTCTTGGAAAAAGTAACAGATTATCGCTTCTCTATGTTCGATTGATCGTTGATTGTTTGATCACCATCAAACACCACTTCCTTGATGGATTGGCGTCTTGGCGAGTACCTTCAAAGCTGAAACTTGGTATTGTAATTCCTTACCATGTCCTTGGAAAAACAAAGTACGTCTCACCTTCCCAAATTCAATGGTTTGTTCAATGTTGCCATCCAACGCAAGACCAATTCAGTGTCAAATCAGGGTCTTCCCGAGTTACCATGTCCTTGGAAAAACGAATAGGTTCTGGCGTTCCTACATTCACTCGCTATCGCCATCAAATGCAACACCTTCGATGTACTTGGGCCTTGGTGAGTACCTACAAAGCTGAAATTTATATGTATCATTATCGTGTCCTTGGAAAACCTACTGATAAATTCACATGAAAAAGTGAACACATGGACACTAGACACTTTTTAATTGCCCCTAACCTAACTCTATAAAAATACGTTGTTGTGGTCTCCAATGCCTTTAATATTTTGCACAGAGCCACTATGATGGGAGCATTCGCAAGATTTTTGCTTTCTATGTAAAAACATTTATTTAGATTTCAGGGCTTTGTGGGAACTATTTGGCTCTACTAATAATTAGTAATAACAGCGATCAAATATAGATACCGAAAATTGCTTCAACATGCGTTCATTTGTAATATATATATTTATATCAACTCCAAAGCAATCACTCATTCAAACCCAACTGCCTTTCACTATGGCGCAGTGCGTCTGTTCCACTCGTTAAACTTGTACGGTTGCTCTGTTCGGATGACACTTTTAGTTCAGGAACTTATTTGAGGTTGGTTCCACTTGCAGTATTTTTCTTTTGGAACAAGACACTGATGTTGGATGTTCCCACAGCCATTCTCACACATGACTGGGTTCTTTCTTGGTGTGGTAATGGGACCAAATGAAACACCTGAGGTCAGTGTGTCCGTGCAGTGTCGTTTAGAACAGCTGTGCTGTTTACAGGAAATTGTGACACCTGTGTAAGGAACCTTGTTTAGAGGAAGTTCAGAAGAAACTCCTTCACTCGACAAACGAGCCACTAAAAAAATAACCTGAACCTCCACAGCAGCTCATGTGGATACGGGCAGGACTAACCTGTAGAGCTCACAGTTTAGAATAATAGTTAAAAAGTCATTAAAATCCTTCATTATGATGTCATCACTTGCTTTAATAGAATTAAGAGATGATGCATGTCCACCACCAAGTTTGACTGTAGAGATGGCACGTGCTTGACCGTGGAGGTGACGCTCCTCCATCTCCGCGCTTGACGGTGGAGGTGACGCTCCTCCATCTCCACGCTTGACGGTGGAGGTGACGCTCCTCCATCTCCACGCTTGACGGTGGAGGTGACGCTCCTCCACCACAGCGCTTGACCGTGGAGGTGACGCTCCTCCACTGCCGCGCTTGACCGTGGAGGTGTCGCTCCTCCACCGCCGCGCTTGACCGTAGAGGTGTCGCTCCTCCACCGCCACGCTTGACCGTAGAGGTGTTGCTCGTCCACCGCCGCGCTTGACCGTAGAGGTGTCGCTCGTCCACCGCCGCGCTTGACCGTAGAGGTGTCGCTCCTCCGCCGCCGCGCTTGACCGTAGAGGTGTCGCTTCTCCAACGCCGCGCTTGACCGTAGAGGTGTCGCTCCTCCACAGCCGCGCTTGACCGTAGAGATGATGCTACTCCACCGCCGCGCTTGAACGTGGAGGTGACCCTTCTTCCCAGCCGTGCTTCACTGTGGAGATGTTCTCACATCATGATGATGTCACCATATAGATGTCATAACCTTATGGCCTTTTTACAGAGTAACTTAATCTCTCCCATGATGCATTTCCGTTCGCCAAACTTGTCCTAATGCAGGTGTTTGAGCCGGAGATCCGTGTGCCTTTAGGCGGTTTTAATGACCTAAAATAACTGCAAAGTTAAGGTTTGTGAACGAAATTTGAAGGTGGTGTGGTTCACATGGTGTTCTAATGTTATAAACACTCTGATATTTCAGCCACGTGTCAGATGTGGTACCGTACTGGTTTTATTCCTGGGTTCTCTTTGTTGGAACATGTGTCTCCACCCTGAGCAGATTCATTGTGGGGTCCGGAGGGGGTCCTCATATTCTGTTGGTTTATCGAATGGAATAGTCCTATGGATGAACAGATACGTTACTGTTCGAATAAAGTCATCTGTAATGCAAAAATCCTTTTGTCTGCAGCCTATAGACTAAAGAAACCACACTCCTGGTCACACCCCCTGAGGAATGCTGTGCTGAACAAACGCCTATGCAGGTGAGTTTGCATCACATTAAAAGCCGTGTTCCTCAGATAAACCATGCGGACGTTTCATCTTTTAACCTTCTGACACAGGTGGATCCCTCACCAATGAATGTGGGGGATGGAGACGCAGTGAGCCGAGGAAGCGATTCTCACACTCCGCTGTTGGAGAGCATGGTGGGGAACCCGCAGCAGACGTTGCCTCCGGATCTCCGTGGAGACGTGCCTCACAGTCAGCAGAACAACCTGAGGACGTCCAGCGACTGCAAGATGCCCGGCGTTTGCCCCGAGCCCAGCAAGGCCACCAGCAACACCAGCAATTCAAACCATTGTTCCGAAGTCCCCCCTTCCCAAACTCTCAACAGTGCCCCCGTGTTCGGCTCTGGCGCTCTGAATGCACCGCTGCCCGATAGGCCCAAAGTCCCCGATGTCAAAGCCGATGGTACAGGTATGTGCCACACCCACCATTGGCCTTGTGGTAAGACAGTTGGTGCAGAGGACCTAATGAACTTGGTTCACAGCGGCGTTACCCCGAATAAGAAGCACCCCCACAGTGCTGGTTCTGCACAGCCTGTGATTAGCCTTCCCTCAGGATTCCAGTGCTCAACCCTGTTTAAACCCGGCCAGCAGGTGGCGTATGTACCCTCCCCTGGATTCACATCTCCTCTGTGTAAGATCACGTTACCGCCAGGTTTGGGCCAAATCGCGGCTCTAAGAGAAGCTACGGCTTGTCAGTTTCAGAAGGATTGTCCTTCGAAGAGTTCCGGCTCGAGTTTAGGAACGCGGCATAAATCCTACCCTTATCAGTTCTCCGTGGGTCGAGGCGTTGCGTCTGAGAAGAAACCGCTGTCGGCGTCAAAGAGCATGACTGACTTTGCCTCCAATGTAAAAGCCTGCACAGCGGAGCAGAAAGCGGCGCTTCCTTTAGCTGCGAGTCAAGCGATGGCGCTCCCAGTGCAACAGGCCCCACAGGCCGCGGTCCCACTGACTCATTACACCATCTCTCCCACCGCCGCCATCTGCTGCAGCTCTGCGCTAGCCAACATTACTCAGAGCAGACTGCTTAGCCTGGTAGAGAAGTGTCCCCAATATCGGGCCGTTGAAAAGGCCTCCGTGGCATATATGAAACCGAAGACCCCCTCCTCTACAGAAGAGCATGTAGCACCGTGTTCCCCAGAGGTTCGTGATGTACCGCTCGACTTGTCCTCAAAATCCAAGCGGCAAAAAGGCATGAACGACCCTCAGAGCAGCCCGAGCAACGTGACTGAACACAGTTCTGTTGAGCCTCATCAAAAGAGCACGCCGGCTTCCAAACGGCTTCAGGCCACCCACTTTAGTGCTACCAACACGCTTCCGATTCTACCAGAAAACCAGAGAAATGGTTCGACCCAGAGAGCCACCTCCAAACTCGCCAATCACAGTGTAGAGGCAAGTGCACCATGGGGTAAAAGCTTACCACAAGAACCCATAAGCAACCTTCCTGGAACGTATGTGGGTGTTGCGAGTCCCATACTGGCATCCACCCTGCGTAGCAAAGACGGAAAAGGAGCGTCATTCGTTGAGGATCTGCAGGCGTTCGCCAAGCAAGAACCCATTTCTATTGTGGACCAGGGAGAGCAGATTATCTCCGGAGGCAAGAAGGCTCCTCACACGGTCAAAGGAGCTCCGCAGAACAAAGCACTTAAACCTTCTGCAGGACCTCGGTCTCCTGGAACACAGGAGGTCGCATCTTCACCACTGTTTGCTACCGCAAACTCGCCGTCTCCACGCAAGTCTCTGGGAAAAGCAGGAATGCTGGGAACCTCCTCGGTTATTAAATCCTTATGGAAGCAGTCTCTCTCTCAAGGCATGTTGGTGCAGAAGAGGGCGAATCAGTCGTCACCTAAAGTCAAAAGCAGTCTGAAAAGTGAGAACCTGATGTTTCAGAACTCTGAGTTAACCTCTCCTAACCAGGAGGAAGAAACGTGGGACAACATGAAGTCCCCCCTCTCCAATCTGGAGTCAATAGTAAAGCAGAAGACTCTGGAAACGGCCGTGCTGACGACGGAACATTACGCTCACCTGCCGGGATCCAGGAAGTCCGAAGGAGCCGCTTTCCTCAGTCGGGGACTGAACCCTCTGCCCAAACAGAACTTGGCTTCTGGATTTACTCCCTCCAGAGCTGCAGAGACTTTGGACTTCAGAGTGGGTGGAACCTCCCCATCCACTGACGACCCCGTCGCGGTTCGGAGACGGACTGCCGACGCCGGGTCCAGAGACAAAGCACCCAAACAGTGTGCAAAGGAGGACCTGAACCTCAGCACCCTTAAAAAAAGGAGTGCTTCTACCAATAACAGGAGTAAAAAAGATAAAAGCACTGAAGATCTCCCTCAGCCTGTGGTCCAATCCGAGGCCGTCATTTATAGCTCCGCCCCTTCAGGGCCGGATGCAGAGAGAAAAGTGAACGGTGCCAAAGAGGAGGAGGTCGTTTCAGAAGCAGCAGCAGATGAAACCAAACAGAAGAAACCAAAACGACCCGGAAAAAAGAAGAACTCGGATCTACAGAAAACGACTTCAACCCTGATAAAGAAGCAAACGGACAGGAGGAGCGCAGCGGGACGGGACAGGGATCCTGCTGAAAAGGTCAGTGTTTGTTAGCGTATCTCCATCCGTTGCTCAATGGGTCCACTCAGCTTCTGTGGGGGCCTGATATTAAAAAGCTAAATTTTCACATATACATTCTGGAGCTGCTAACTTTTTTTAATTGGTTTTGTATAATTTTTTTCTTAAGTTTTTTTTATTTCTATAATTTTATAATACAGTTTAAAATATTGCGTCTAAATTTATGTAGTTCTGCTATTTTATGTCATGT
>JAOUQT010019470.1:0-22323 GCA_025769995.1 Xyliphius kryptos | reverse complement strand
AAAAAAAAAAAAAAAAAAAAAAAAAAAAAACACTGGGGAAACACCAGGGGACACAATTCAAAATATGGGCCCTACTTTAATTGGGCACTTCCACATACCCCACAAACTTCAAATTTGACAGGTATGTCCAGGATTGGTTCTACATTCATTGAGATATCAAAAATTCCAAAACATCCCCACGGGGGGAATGTTCCCATTCCATCCAGGGTAGAACGTTTCGGGCGCAGGGCAGAAACACCCACACCCGACATCTCTGCATGTCATAAGATGTACTGTGGAATTGACAATAAAGTATCCTTGTATCCTTGCTTGACAGGACACCAATCTTTCACTGGGAGCACACAGAAACACACACTATATGGGGCAATTTAGAGCATTCATTTCATCTTATCTGAATGTCAACCGCAAGATGACATCGAGTGACCTACAAATACCAGCTGGGATAAAATGCACGGCAAGAACAATTCGTAACAGGCTCCTAGAGGCAAGGCTCAAGTAATGAAACGTAAGAAATAAACCCTTTCATCAATGTGAAGCAAAGGAGAGCAAGGTTTAAGTTTGCAAAAGACCATAAGGATTGGACCATAGAGGACTGAGTCCAGTTTTCAGCTTTGCCCAACACCTGGTAGTCTAATGGTTAGACGGAGACCTGGAGTGGTATAGAAGTCACGGTGACTTGCACCCATAGTAAAATTTGGTGGATTGGTGATGAACTGGGGATGCTTCAGCAAGGCTGAAATTGAGCAGGTTCATCTTTGCAAAGGACGTTTTAATGATGCCACGTTTTAATGATGTTCCCCAACTCTAAGGACTGTTTTTTTTCCAGCAGGACAATGCTGCAGGCCACACAGTTAGGTCAATCAATGTGTGGATGAAGGACCACCAGATCAAGACCTTGTCATGGCCAGCCCAATCTGCAGACTTAAACCCCATTAAAAACACCTGGAATGTAATCAAGAGAAAAATGTCACAAGCCATTAAACAAAGCTAAACTGCTTGAATCTTTGCACCAGGAGTGGCATAAGGTCACCCCTTATGCCATTCAGACTATTCCTAACTATCCCTGAGTTAAAAGATTAATATTGTTCTTTCCAAAGGAATATGAACATGTTTTCTTTGCATTGTTTTAAAAATCACAGCACATTTTTTTTTGTTATTTTAACCATTTCTCATTTTCTGCAAATAAATGCAAATTTGCTTGGAATTTTGGAGACATGTTCTTAGTAATAGAATAAAAAAACAATGTTAATTTTACTCAAACGTATACCTATAAAGAGTAAAATCGGAGAAACGGATCATTCTGCAGTAGTCTCTTAATTTTTCCATATATGAATATAAGTTTCTATAAAGTTCTGCAGATATCACTACACATTAAAAGAACTTTAGACTGAACTTAGGTGTCCTGAATTCTACAGACTGCTGCTGGGGGTAGAGAGAGTCAGGACGAGTCCGTGCAGTATTTGGTTGGAGTGGGTTGTGGTAGGGGGTGGTAGAACACCCCTTCCTCCCCGCGCCCCCCTCCCTCTCCTCCCTCGTTTTTAGTCCATTGTCGGGATCTCTGCGCTCAGAACAGGTCGAGCAGGCTGCTGGAGGAACTCGGGACTCCGCTCAGGTCCGGCACCGTTACGCAGCGCCTGTGAAGCAACCCGGTGCGCACGGAGCGCATACCCTGCAAACCAACCCACTGATCCACCACGAAGCACACAGGGACGGACTGAAAGCAGGGCGCCAGATCCCCCTGCTCTCTTTGTAAACTGTAAAAGCCGAAGACTGCGCGGATTGTTCTCCTTCCAGAAAGAGAACTGAAGTCCTAATCCTGTGGATTTCACTTAACCTCACCTTCAAGAGAAAGCCAGTTGGACTTTGGGCATTTACGAAGAACATGCTTGTTTTCAGACGGATTTCTAAAGGGAATCGACTGAAACCTTCTTGATTTAGCATGAGAGGATTTATAAGGACACCTGTATCCAACATCAAAAGTATCCAGCGCCAACAAATGCGAATGCTTAAAGCTACCTCCATTAAAGGGAACTAGACACGACGGTGCCTTAAAGAACGAACCCGGGCAAAGGACACGTACACGGGGTAGGTCTAAAACCGCAGGGGTTTGGGTTAATGAGTGGACTTCACGTTTTTTTTTTGTTTTTTTTTTATGTCTGTTTGATTCAAATCTGTGTGATCTTACCAAACTATTCCAACTTTTGGGCTGTGCATATCTGATCTTATATTCTTAAACCACTGCGTCGTTTTGTGTTGTGAGTAAACAATGCGCACAGGGGGAAGGAACATGCGCCAGAATGAAATGGCAGGACAGGGGATCACTCTGTACACTCAGCCAGGCACCAGAATTCCTAATAATAAATCATACTACAGAAATACAGAAGGGAGTGATGTTTCTCAAGCAGCCCCATTCAATCCAAACGGCGCTCTGCTGGAGATGTCACCAGTCCCCCTGCTCTGTATCTATTTATTATCCCTTAACTCATTTAACACCCCGAATGGAGGCACACCTCCCTCTAAAGTAAAGTTTCATTCAGAGAACCAAGTGGTTTCACACTTTTAAACAGGTTTGTTTATCTTAAACTGGTTCTCACTTTAGTGTGAGGAGCTCCAGTGGGCGCATGGCGCAACTTCACCCCTCACTGCGCAAACGGAAAGCAGATTAAGGGTCGAACCAACCAGCTCAAACTCATTCTACTATCAAAAAAAAAACAATTTGGAAAAGCTTCTGGTATAATGCAGCACTCCCAGCATAGGTTCACTTAACCACCAAGAAGTTCAAACTCCTCCATCAATGGGTTTAATATAAGCAGACACTGTGTAAAAGACCTCACTGTATTTTGGATAAGCATGATTGATTTGTTATAATTGAGTTGTTTTGCTCACGTTATCCCATACATCCAAAGTCCAAACTTTTTCATCAATAGTTTTAATTTAAGAAGAAAAAGTGTAAAAGACCCCAATGTATTGTGGATAAGCAAGATTGATTTGTTAATTTTTTTTCCCACTCTTTGGCTTATGCATGCTTAAAAGGTACAAATCAAACAGATAATGAATAATGTATAAGGCAACAAAAATTATTCTTATATTTCCAATAATGTTCTTAATATTCCCAAAACCTGTTTCCTGCTCATTATGGCCTCCAAGATCCATGTGTAGGCTATTTATGGAACAAATGGCCCATTATGTGCACAAGTCCTTTTGCTTTTATAAACAACAACCCTTAACTTCTCTGAATACCATCCCTGCGTTTATTTATGTTATGGAAGGTGCACAATGTCCAGCAATGTTCCGGTAGACAGCTTGTCTTACTAGTCAACTGCCCTGCACATAAACAAAAAATGCAGTTCTATGGGCTTGGGTGAGGGTAAGAAGTGTTTTTTTGTGTGTAAATGTTTGAATCCACATTTAAGCTACAACATTTTTTCCTCTTACAGGTTTTGCACTGAAAGGTTGCGCTGTGAGGTCACCAATGTATAGAGTCAGCGTCTGACCTGTGCACTGTCTTACCCACAGAAGACATACATTTCCTCAGCAAAATGCAGAGCCTCTATACTGTCCTCATCACCCTGTACCTGGCAGAATTAGTATTCTCGAGAAGCATTACACCTGAAGTTGTTCGTTCAAAAGGTAACCTAATCTTACAAAGCACTGGGGGATTGAATAAAGGGCCAGTGTAGTATATTACGTGTTGGTCTGTATGAAGCACGGTCATTTAATTTTATTATCCGAGTGTGAAAAACGTTCATTTAGCGGAAGGAGGGATCCCGTGAAAAAGGAGTCTGTGTTTTCTAAAGTTGTAAACAGGGTCACCTCAACCAAGTAAAGCCTTTGGGCTCGGAAGTGGAAATCTGCCTGGCCTAGTGCCAGTGACAGGTTTGTTGAGCAATCAGTGGAGCTCAATTACAAATGCCTGGTTGTCTCGATTGTGTACTTGCTAAGGAAGGTATTAGATTATCTTTAAGTGCTTTTGTAATATTTCCAAAGTGTTTTCTATATCAGATAATCCAGGTAGATCTGAAATGATTAGAAGATCTTAAAGAAAGCAGCTTGATAAATAATTTTTATTTGTTACAGAAAACTGTTTTTATGTTTTATGTCATCTCAGTAGCTTCCCCCTTAATCTATACTAAGGTGTGTTCCCCATGCACATCCAGTGGAGAATATTTTGGTGTGCTTGGCAAACACACCAAGGACAGGGAGCCAATCCATCACTCGACACACACTCTGACACAAACACTATATAGGGGCAATTTAGATCAGCCAGTTCACCTTAAATACATGTTTTTGGTCTGTGGGAGGAAACCGGAGAACCCGGAAATACCCACATGGACCCGGGAGAACATGGAAACTGGGTTGTGGGTGGGAACCCCATGCCCATCCAGGGGAAAATGTTTTGTGCACAGATTTGGACAGATACACTGGGCAGCTCTTTACTAGATTATTAGATAGAGGTTTTAGGTCAAATGGATTTACAGTCCCTGAAGAAGCTACACTACAGATTGTGCAGAGAAAGTAATGTAATACTCTGAATGTTTCAAGTTAATTTTTTTGACATCTCACTAATTAAGGGTTAAAAAACCATATGTAGTTGTAATACTTGATCCTAACATACTAGCTTTTGTCTTGTTGTTTCTAAAAAATGTTTTTTGAAACTATGCTTTTTTAAAAGTAGACCAAGAAGCGACAGAAAAAAATAGCTGTTTCTGCCGTTGTTAAAGAAATATGAATAGAGATGGAACAGGTGGATTTTCTCACAAATATCTCATCGTAGCCACCATTCAGCCCAGTTTTAGGATTTAGTCTGTCATTTATTTTCTTGCTGACCATTCACACCATTTCATGGGGTCAAATGCAGGCCAGGCCCAGGCTTCATTCTGTGAAGTTCATTAGTGTATTGGTGGGAGAATGCGCTGCCTAAGCCTGACGATACCATTGCTGGTTTGGGGATTCTTTGCACAAATGCTTATCACACACACTTCTGGGCCATCTCTAATACTGCTGTGAAGTCAAATCCAGGGCATCATCCGTCGAGCTGTATTCCTTCCTTTGTTCTTTGCCCTTTTGCCTGCGATTCACCCCCGGAACAATATGAATGTTGGAAAATAGGTAGCATCCTTGTTAACAGCTGAATGGCAACTTAATACTGATGCTTAGTAAGCTTTTATAATGTAATTAATTACCTTGAACTTGTCCCAGATCTGCATTGCAACCAAAGTGCCAGGAGGTGTGGTAGATCCTGATGAGATTGTCTTTCTGTCTGGTTGCCTTATTACAGATCCCAAAGGTTTAAGGCCGATTCTCCAGCCTGGGTTCCCAGAGAACATAACTGTGCTGGTTGGAGGCCAGGCCAATCTTGTGTGCAAGGTCCACCGGCCAGCCTCAACACGTCTTCAGTGGTTGAAGAAGGACAGCTATCGCCTGGGGCCGGATGAATCACCACTTCTGAAGCCCCTCACTGTAAGAAAGTGATTCAAAAGACCCCTATAAATAAAACCAAATTATATTGGGGGAAAAGTACTGTAAATATAACATGATGTTTTATCTCTGCAGCCTCTTAAGGACACCAAAGTTAGCACACTTACATTAAAGAATGTCACCTTGGAAGATGCAGGAGAGTATATTTGCATAGCGGAGAACTCCGCCGGCCGGACGTCTAGCTCAGCTTGGGTGGAAGTCATAAAAGGTACAGTGATCAATGGTTTGTAAATACTATATGGTTTAGTGATACAGTTGATAAATATGAGGTGGGAGTTTTAAAGAAAAAATACCATTGAATCACATTTCTAGAAGTTTTCGACGAGCAGAACGAGGACACATCAGAACACCTTCTTTTAGAACCTGGCGATGTGCTAAAACTCCGCTGTGACACCAACCGCCCTGGGGCCATACATTGGTTCAAAGGAGACCTGCGAGTGCATCATACTGCCCGTATCCAAATCCGAGGTGGAGTCATGGAAATCTCGGATGTGACTTACGAAGACTCGGGGATTTATGTTTGTATGCTCCGTGGTTCTAAGGAGGCTCTGCGTAACTTTAGCATCACAGTGACAGGTAAGGTTTGTTATTTACAAGAAAACAGACATTTACATAATAACACATCTAAGCATCACAAGGTGTAGTGGTTAGCACGTTTATCTCTCGGCACTGGTTCGAATCCTGATCTGCTTGGGGTTTCCATGTGTTTCTGCGGGTTTTCTCTGGGTTCTACGGTTTTCCCACAGCCTGAAAACATGAATTTAAAGTGGATTGGCTGCTTTAATTTGGCCCTATATAGAGTAAGTTTGTGCCCAGAGATGGAGTGGCACCTTGTCCTGGGACAGGTGTATCTGACCTGTGCCAGAAACATTCTCCCCACGATGGGCATGAGGAATCCACCCACAACCCGAGTACCTAGTATGGGATTAAACTTAAGATAAAGCACTGTCTGCACTGGGGATCCATGTTTAAATCTCAATCTGGGTAAAGTTTCCATGTTCTCCCTGTGTTCATGTGTTTTTTTTTGTGGTTTCTCCTCTGGTGTAGCAGAGTGTATCTGACCTGGATGGGCACGTGAACTCTAGTATAGCCTATTATAGGGTTAAGTGGAAGATAATGGATGGAAATTAAGTTCACATCTTTCTTTATTGCTGCAGATTCACCGGGATCTGGAGATGATGATGAGGAAGACGGTTTAGACGACTCGGTTACAGAGGCAGAAAACGATCAAGTCTACTACTCCAAAGGTCTGTATTATAATTTGTAAAACCTGAAATACCATAACAAACAAAGACTGGTGCTTTACATTTAGTCATTTAGCATACTAAATGTAAACTTGCCTGTCTTCATTTACACTCAGCAACCTCTTGCAACATTACAATATTGTTTGACCTTTATAGGACCAACCTGGACCCATATGCAAAGAATGGAAAAGAAGCTGTACGCTGTTCCAGCTGGAAACACAGTTAAATTCCGTTGTCCTGCAACAGGAAGCCCTTTGCCCACAATCCGCTGGCTAAAGAATGGCAGAGAATTCAGAGGAGAGCACAGGATCGGCGGGATCAAAGTAAGATTTAAGAACAAATCTCTTTAAAAGATGTGGTGAATTGGTGTCATACTTCACAGACGTTATTAAATATAAACGAAACCTTTAACACAGTATTCATTCTTAAACCTTAGCTGAGACATCAGCATTGGAGTCTCGTCATGGAAAGTGTGGTGCCTTCAGACCGTGGGAACTACACTTGTGTGGTGGAAAACAAATACGGCTCCATCACTCATAGCTACCTCCTGGATGTTCTGGGTAAGAAGGCACACTCTTTACAGTAGACAGTGGTCTGGCTCCATGCAAAGTGACTGAAACTGGTTTGCGCCTGTCAGGAGTAATAAGCTTCAAATAGTGGAGACACAGTCCTGGCAGCTTAGTGGAGCCTCGCAGTGAGACAGGCACCAATCACACCTCTGAGAGAGCCACAGGGCACAACCACTGGGGTTCACTCAGGGTTTGAGGTGTCTAGAGATCATTATGGGTCACACAGCAAAGTGCCAAGAAAAACTGGTACAACAGAGAAAGGCAGGCTAAAGGGGTGGGATGGCGTTAGACTCTGAGTACACTGGACATCCAGACGAGTTTTCTACCTGAACTGTGACAGACTTGTTGTTAATAGTCCAGCTGAATGCTGTCTCCAAACCAGGATGAGGGAAAAGGACAAGGCAGGGTCTCCATGACTTCAAAGCAGTCCAATATATGGGCTTGGCTCTGAAATGCACTAATGGAACTAATTAGTGAGCAGGGCTTATCTCTTTCTGCGCTTTAAATATCTTATCAGATAAAAGTTTATATATTTAACGTCACTTTGTGAAAAACTATTTTGGAATTAAAGTTGTAATCTAAAGCCTTGCTTTAAAAATAACAGTCAAAGTCTCTTCTTATCTCATTATTAATCCTATACTAGAAACTAAAGTTGCGGATGGAACTCCATGCCCATCCAGCGAAAAACATTTTGAACGCTGGCACATACATCTAAAACAGGGTGCCAAACCATCCCTGAGCAAACACTCATACACTATATAGGGGCAATTTAGAGCAGTCAATTTACCTTGAATCTATGTTTTGAACTGTGGTAGAACCCAAGGAAATCCACATGGACATGGGGAGAAAGTTAAAACTCCACTCAGACTGGGATTCAAACCTGAATCACCAGCGCTGAGAGGCACTAACAAGTACACCACTGTGTCGCCCGAGTTGCAGAAAGTTAAAGATATGTTAATGCAGTTTGTATTTGGGATGAGATGATTAATTGTTTTTGCAATTATTATTGATTAAAAAGTAAGATAATTAATCATTTATAAAAGCGACTCAACATTGCTATGATAACATTCATAGGAAAAATTAATATGCTGGTAGGTGGAACGTTAGACCAAGTGGCACAACTAGCACGGAACAAAAATAAAAGTTATACTTATAGCACACTACTCTGTTTACTTTGTCCCTACAGAAAAAAGAAACTCAAATGGATATTAATATTTACTCAACTACATACATTTCTTTTCTTAAATTTTCACAAAAAGATTAATATTTTGTGTTATAAAGAATATTTTGTTTTAACATTCAGCAAAATACCTGCATTTTTTAAAATTCATGTATAATAATCGTATAATCATGATCATTTCAATTAATGTACCATAAGACTCTAAAATCGTCTCATTGATAGTTTCTAGTAAAAAATGTATCTGATAACTTTTTCAGAGCGATCTCCTCATAGACCCATTCTGCAAGCGGGACTACCGACCAATACCACAGCAGTGGTCGGAGGTGATGCTCAGTTTCATTGTAAAGTCTACAGTGATGCACAACCTCACATCCAATGGCTTAAGCACATTGAGATGAATGGCAGTCGTTATGGGCCTGATGGTATCCCCTACGTTAAGGTGGTCAAGGTAACTCAAGATATAATCACACACACCCACTTTTTCACACCCTTTCGGATGATCTGAAGTACAAGATAATATGGTTTGATATGAAGTCACAGCTTTCTTAACACATTTTAAATTTTCCAGACTGGCAGCTTGAACATATCTGAGGTTGAGGTCCTGTATCTGACAAATATCACAATGGAAGATGCGGGAGAGTACACCTGTCTGGCTGGAAACTCTATTGGATTTTCCTTCCAGTCTGCATGGCTCACAGTTCTGTCTGGTAAGTTACAATCAGCATCTGTATCCCAATCTTTGCCATCTTGTAATTAAGTTCAGACATGTAAACTTTAAATCTTTCTGTCATACAGCAGAAGAAGCGGCCAAAGACGTGGACCAAATAGAGACCAAGTACACTGACATTATTATCTACGCCTCTGGATTCCTAGCTCTGGTCATGGCTGTTGTGATTGTGATCTTATGCCGAATGCAGACTCATCCCACGCGAGAGCACTTTGATCCCCTCCCTGTCCAGAAACTCTCTAAATTTCCTCTCCGCAGACAAGTGAGTTTCAACTTTATAATGCTTCAACACACATTTATTTCAAATCCATAGACGCTAATGATGTATCTTTTTCAGTACTCTGTGGAGTCCAACTCCTCTGGGAAGTCCAGTGCCTCTTTAATGAGGGTGGCTCGTCTTTCCTCCAGCTGCTCGCCAATGTTGGCTGGAGTCATGGAGTTGGAGCTTCCCTATGATCCTGTTTGGGAATATCCAAGAGAGAAGTATGTGTACATCAGAGCATCATGCCATCCATTCTATCCATCTTATTCAGTTGTAGTAGGTTTACAATGGAATTTCCTCTTTCCTCAGTTTGACTTTAGGGAAACCTCTTGGTGAAGGTTGTTTTGGGCAGGTGGTGAGGGCAGAAGCTTATGGGATAAACAAGGATAATCTTGATCAGTCAAACACAGTGGCGGTCAAAATGCTAAAAGGTAATTGTTTCTCAAAAACATGTTTTTTTCATTGATGTCTATAAAAAAGTCAAAGTGATGTAGACCAACTAAACAGCAAGGACTTTTTTCCCCCAGATGATGCAACCGACAAAGACTTGGCTGACCTCATCTCTGAGATGGAGCTAATGAAAGGCATGGACAAGCATAAGAACATCATAAATCTTCTTGGTGTTTGTACACAGGATGGTAAGTTCAACCTCAGCCTAACAACCTCCCCAATTTGGTGTCCGGCTTTTATCATCGTTCCATCCTAAAACAAATGTGTATGCTATCTCAGGTCCTCTCTATGTGCTGGTGGAGTATGCTTCCAAAGGAAGTCTGCGGGAGTACCTGCGAGCCCGTCGGCCTCCCGGCATGGACTACACCTTTGATGTCACCAAAGTTCCCGAAGAGCAGCTCACTTTCAAAGACCTGCTTTCTTGTGCCTACCAAGTGGCACGGGGCATGGAATACCTGGCCTCTAAACGGGTGAGTTGGAGCGACGACAAAAAAAAAACCTTCAATCTACTGTGTCTTATCAACACATCGCTTTGTCTGACACTTGATGCCAGGCATTCCGCAGTCAAGTGGTGGTGTGCTGTGTTTACGGCTGTGTCCATCCTGTCTCTGTGGGCTTTGTCCTTTTTAGCAGTGCCATAAATCTGTTAGCAAGCAGGCGCTTGGATCCGCCTGTGTGCAAGATCGTATTACTAGGTCTCCGTGGCCTGCTTAGAACGCAGCTGTCAGAAACCCTTCCATTAAGGGCCGCAAACCAGGGGCTTTCTCAGGCTCTGGGTCAGGCACCCACATACCACTACTATTTTAACAAAAAACCAAAATAAACTTAATAACATACATGCAATAAACAGGCTTAAGTACATTTTATAAAAAGTATGTCTTTTTGAAGTTAGGCACTAACTTGCTTAGAACACTCTTAAGAACTTTGGTTTGTAGTTAAGCCTCTATATTTGATATAGGGTAATACAACTAATAAGTTAATTCATCTTGCTGGTTGGATCTTGAGGGTCCATTCGTGATCGTTTACTGACTTATCTTTTCTTTTGAACAGTGCATTCACCGGGATTTGGCAGCAAGGAATGTCCTTGTCACAGAAGACAACGTCATGAAGATAGCAGACTTTGGTTTGGCAAGAGGAGTGCATCAAATAGATTACTACAAAAAAACCACCAATGTAAGCAATGAAAACCGATTTTCTCAGTGCAATTGGTGAATAAAACCCATTCACAAACATTGTCCATGAAAACACCATATGGAACCAGCTTGCTGGAAGTCTAGAGTACTGGCCTTTTTAAAAACAGATGTTTTATCCGGGCCTGTTGATTGGTGTGTAGCCTAATTGAATGTAATTGGACAGTTGGGGGAGGATATGGGAAACTAGTGGGCGATTATGGTTTAGTGACGTTCACATTGGCTTTGCTGTGGTTCAACCGACCAATCGGCTCACATGTTGTGACTGTTTTCAGGGTCGACTCCCAGTGAAGTGGATGGCACCGGAGGCCTTGTTCGACAGAGTTTACACTCACCAGAGCGATGTGTAAGTGTGGCTTTCTGCTGTTTATACCAAAACAGGCATTGCGCTTCTTCTCCTTTGGAGCCTAAACCCCTTTATCTTAAAATAAACATTGGCATTCTGTATGAAGGTTTGAGTAACATGGTTTTAACTGGATGTAATGTTCTATATCTGTTTAAATCATGCTCTGATTTATGTTTTTTTCATTTTTTTGCTCACACAGCTGGTCATTTGGAGTCTTAATGTGGGAGATCTTTACACTGGGGGGCTCGCCATACCCCGGAATCCCGGTGGAGGAGCTCTTTAAGCTGCTGAAAGAAGGTCATCGCATGGACAAACCGTCCAACTGCACACATGAACTGTAAGCCTTACTCGTATCTCTCAGCAGAAACCTTTCTGAGTAATAAAGCACTGACAAACATACGAAGTGCAAATTAGGGAGGTAATTATACTCATGTCGACTTTTTTAGATACATGAAGATGAGAGAATGCTGGCATGCAGTTCCTACACAAAGGCCTACTTTTAAACAGCTGGTGGAGGAGCTGGACAAAGTGCTACTGTCCATTTCAGATGAGGTAAGTCTTTTGCAATGTGAACATTTAATGATTTTATTTCTGGTAGTAAATTATAGCTACGTTAACTTATGATCATCATTTATTCTGCAGTACCTAGACCTGTCTACCCCATTCGAACAGTACTCCCCATCTTGCGAGGATACTTCCAGCTCTTGCTCTTCAGACAATGATTCAGTGTTTACCCACGATGCCCTATCCACCGAGCCTTGTCTGCTTGGTTATCATGACGTACGTTCTCGGATAGACATGAAGACCACACTTCGATAAATTCTTGGCGAGCACAGGACTGCGGTTTGTGGATAACGAAACTTCTAAAAGCCTCTAAACCCTCGTCTGAGAAACACTCGCACATCAAGTGGACTTCGGACCTTGATCGCTCTCCATCAGAACATTATTATAATGCTTGGCACTACAAAACCTGGTGACAAAAATGACTGCCTCAGATAACCAGGTTTCTATTAGAGTAATCGGACTGCCTGGGAAAGAAGCTATTCATTTCGATCCTGTTTCCATTAAAATGAACGGATGCTGCTCGTTATGTAACAAGTGTCTGAGCAGCGCAAAAACTGGAGCATTCTGAAATCAGATTGATTTTTTTTAAAAAAGAGAACATTTATTTTGATATAAAAGTCGATAGCATTGTTAAATATAAAATTCTCTTTATATAAAGATTATTCTACTTTTTCTATTTAAAAAGTTGTCTTAAATCTCAGGATCTCACATGGTGATGTTGCTGTAATGACAGCAAAGTGCCTACATTTGGATTTCCTGTGAATATCTTAAAATATTGTATGTACATATTATTGAATAAGACAATTACATTTTATAAATTATTTTAAAATATATGAAGTAAAAGTTCAGTGAAGAACTGCATTAAATCCATTTATTTCCATGTGTCACAGTTGTAAGCATTTCTGTATACTTTCTTTTTGTGTGCTACCAGTGTTGCAGTTTTTCATTTACTACGGTTCTAGATTATAGAGACGGTTTTAAGCATGGTGTGATGAACCTACACTCATAACAATGCAGACAGCTATTCAACTGTAGAATGCAATGAAGCTTCCAATGTAGAATACAATACAGAGAGAAATAACAAAATCGCCCTTGAGACTGATTGATTTAAAATCTTCGAATCCTCTTTTGTTTGGCGGGAGCCTTTTACCTAACACGGTTTATTTGCAGGTCCCATTTGGACAATAGGCCCTTGCAGCTGTAATGGGTGGAACCATGGGACAGGGTGATTGGGGTGCTGTGTGTAAATGAGACAAGTCCTTATTATGGTAATTGATCCAGCTGCCCATCTTTATTCTCCTGTCTTGTTAATATACAAATGCTAATGGAGTCCTTTCTGAACAAATTCTGCTGTGTTCTTTAGGGAATGCAAGGCTTCACCCACAAGTTAGATAAGGCAGTGAGAGGTCTGTCAGGTTAATTTACTTGTTGGTTTGCATGCCCAATCAGGGATGCTCCCGTAAGTCCCTCTGGGCACATTTTCAATCTTCTCACAGAGCAGCTGTGCTAGTGCTCCAGCTTCAATTAAATACATTTTAAACTGTGCATAATTTTATTCAAATTCACAAAACCTCAAAACATACAAAGAATCGCTTCACATTCTATCTATACTTCCATAACAAATGTTCAACAATCTACAGTTTATGTTCCCATACTTCCCCTCTTTAAGGATGAATTTGGAAGTATATAATTTATTTGTTTATTGTCTTTTTTATATTAAATAAAGGATAATTTAACGTTTCGATGTGTAATGATAAATTGATTTCTAATACATTTTTATTTGTCTGCCAGCATACATTTATTGCAATAATTACAAAAAAAAGTTAACTGACTTACTTTTAACCTGCAATGTTTAAAATGAGTCCCAAACTGTACTGAACAATTCTGCACAGGTAGGTATTATTTAATGCATGGCATTAATTGCATTCGGTGGTGATGTAAAATGAACCATCAAATTTAGAAAGGTGATAAGTACTTAGCTTTATCAAGGACATGACAGGGAATCACAATGCCATTGGTAGCCTTGTAGGTACCTGAGAAGGGGAAAAAGTAGTGATGAATGAGTAAGTTAATGAGGGCTTTGATGTTTATAAGTATAGAAAAGAAAAACCTGTGCAGTGTTTGAAAGCTGCTTGTATTCACTCCTTAGTGGGATTTCAATCAACTTAAAAACATAAATGTGTATATGTATATAAGTTAATGTGCAACAGTGTAATCTATAATACAAGATGCTTGGCGTGTGTCATCTCTATAGTGATTGGTGCGCGGGTAGAGTGGGATAAAGTGGAACGGCTCCACCACTACCTCTCCTCAACCACTTCCTGATCTCAGTGGTCAGTGCCTTTTCCTATCAGTGCCTAATATTTAACAGCTTCCCCTATGCAGCCGCGGTATCATGCCTCCGAAATGGAAGCATCCACTAACGGCTGACAAGATTGCAGCAAAAAAAAAGCACATAATTCTGAACTCAAAGACGCCATAGAGTGGAACTGTCAGAGGAGCCACGAAAACAGCAACTTGAAGCTAATGCTGTAAGGCATGCTATGAGTTGCACATTAACATCAAAGAGGACATCTGTCTAAATGTGTCCAATCCCGCATCATCTCTTTGCTTTTCAAAAACTTTAATGAAGACAGAATTGAAGAATGTTTACTTGCCAAATAAGCAAATCAGTGAGTGACTTCAATGAAACATGCCAAAAAATGCACGCCACCTGAGCCTAGAATGGGTAAGATAGCCAATCTGTATATATGATGGAAACCAGTGCACCAAGTTTCCCTTTCAGCATTCATATTAGAACCTTACATTTTATTTCGAACCTTCTTCCTGTAATCCTAATATTATAATAGCACAGTTTGTAGAAAACCTGGATCCTGTCACTGAAAAGTGATGGTGACTCAGTAAGAACACTAATGATGCAGTGTCATTATCCACTGCTTTTGCTGTTTGTGTAATGATCCTGCTTAGGTGGATTAGGAAACATTGCTAAATCTCCATAACATTTATTAAAGTCCAGAGGTTTCAGCGCTGTGATTTGCCAAACTGATAAATTATGCCATGAAATCTCAGAAGTTTGCTTTTCCATTTGTTATTGCAACATAACATTATTATTATTCCCGAGTTGATTTTACTCAAAAAGTTGCTAAGGTAGAAACAACTGTAACAGACTGCAAACCAGCAAGATGCATTTCAGTTTGAAATCCACAAGTTTTTACCACGAAAGGTCAACAAAGAACACGGTCTGTGAACGAGAGTACACTGGGAACCTTTGAACCGAATACTCAAACAACATCAGCACCTATTAAATGTGAATTTTATTGAATTACTTTTCATTGGACAAACAAGACAGATTACAACACAAACACAAAGGAAGTAGCGGAGCTGTAGTGGTTAAGCTTTCAAATAAATAAAACTAAATCACATTTCAGTCAGTGTTTACAGCATGTTGCAGTTAAGCTGTCTGTGATTTAATGGCACTGTCAGCCTTTGTTTTAATGTTTTCCAGCAGTGCTTCTGAATTTAGAAAGTTAATACAGTTTCAAGATTAAGCGGTTTATTTAATGTGGACTGCAGTTGCTCAAACATTGTGCTTAATGTGCATAATGTAATTTGTTAGATGACTTGATTTTAATTAAATTAACAAAAGAGACTGTAGAACATTTTTTTTCAGTTACATTTTCAGTTTCTTGTATTGAGTGGGGCATTTTAAAGAACACGATAGCTACACTATATTGCCAAAAGTATTTGCTTACCCATTCAAACTATACGAATCAGGTGTTCCAATCACGTCCATAGCCACATGTGTATAAAATCAAGCACCTAGGCATGCAGACTGTTTTTACAAACATTTGTGAAAGAATAGGGTGCTCTTAGGAGCATAGTGAACTCCACTGTGGAACTGTAATAAGATGGCACCTGTGCAACAAATCTAGTCATGAAATTTCCCTCAGTCCTAAATATTCCACAGTCAACTGTCAGTTGTATTATAAGAAAATAGAAGTGTTTGGGAACGACAGCAACTCAGCCACAAAGTGGTGGGCCACTTTAACTAACAGAGCGTGGGGCAGCAGATGGTGATAAACATGCGAAGAGGTCAACTTTCTGCAAAGTCAATCACTACAGTACGCCAAACTTCATGTGACCTTCAGATTAGCTCAAGCACAGTGCACAGAGAGCTTCATGGAATGGGTTTCCTGGTCGAGCAGCTGCATCCAAGCCATATATCATCAAGTGCAATGCAAAGCGTTGAAAGCAATGGTGTAAAGCATGATGCCAATGGACTCTTGAACAGTGGAGACATGTTCTCTGGAGAAACAAATTGCGTTTCTCCATCTGGCAATCCGATGGACGAGTCTGGGTTTGGCAGTTGCCAGGAGAATGGTACTTGTCCGACTGCATTGTGCAAATTGTAAAGTTTGATGTAGGGGCGGGGGGTCATGATGTAAGGTTGTTTTTTAGGAGCTGGTACCAGTGAAAGAAACTGAATGCTTAAGCATACCAAGACATTATGGACAATTCCACGCTCCCAACTTCGTGAGAACAGTTTGGAGCTGGCCAATTTCTCCTCCAACATGACAATGCACCTGTGCACAAAGTGTTTGGCCTTAGAAAATCTTTGGGATGAATTAGAGCCAGGTCTTCTCGTCCAACATCAGTGTGTGACCTCACAAATGCATTCCTGGAAGGAAACACATTCTTAAACCTTGTGGCCAGCCTTCCCAGAAGTATAGAAGCTGTTCTAGCTGCAAAGGGTGGACTGATGTCATATTGAACTTTATGGATTAGGAATGTGATGTCATTTAATTCATATTTCAGTCAAGGCAGGTGAGCAAATTTTTTTGGTAATATAGTGTAAGTCCCTATATACAGTATATTGCTATGTAGGGGTTTAGGCTGAGAACAATGTAAATCTGCTTTGTGACAACACAGCTGTTGTAAAAAGTGCCAAATAAATAAATTATTTAAACTTAACAAAAAACAAGATATGTTCTATAGTCTGTCATTGCAAAACTATAACTGGTCCATCTATATGGTAAGTGGAGGAAATAGACAATGAGCAAGAAGGAGGTGTGTCCAAACGTTTTACTGATACTGTAGGCTGATAAAACAAATGCATTTTCAAGCATGGGGGTTCGGGCATATAGCACTGTAAAGCTGCTATGTGACATCATTCTGTTGTAAAATTAATTGGAATATTATAGATCTGTTTTGTGTGCTAGTTGATTGGTTTTAAATAATTCCCCTAATGTAACAGCAAAACCAAATTAAGTTTTTATGTTCTAAATTTATCCATTTGTAATTTTATAATATACTGTAAAATTAATATGTCTAAATATATTATAATCTATTGTCAGTCACAATTTCATTATAAGGCTAATATGTCCTTGTAATAGTAGAGTATACAGGTATAGGACAAAAACAGCTATATCAACGTGATCGCAAGCGAGAAAGCCACTTTTTCCGCCTGCGTCAACCACAAACTGTTATTACTGCATTTTACTGCAGTTAATGTTCAACCGCTTAGCCTTCTGAACCTCACTCCGGACGCAAGCACAATGCCTTATCTCCATGTGTTTTCTCTTTATCCCTATCTGTCGATCACAGGAAGTATTTGAACACTTGTCTATAGACACTGCAAGTGCAACAGATAATACCAAGAGCATGTGGGCAAAGGAAGTGTAAAGGGTAAACAATCTGAGTAAAATGCCTCCATTTTATTTTAAAGCACCCTCCTCCCATCGGTGTGTGATTGTAGACCTGACACTGAGCATGAGCACAGCATTATTTTAGGCAAATCACATTTATGTAAGATCTTTTAAAACTATTCAAGTTAGACATTTTTTATGCTATGTATCATTGAAGATAATTCCGTTTTGGCATCTTACTTAATACAATGGGTCCAAAAATGATTTAATCAGGCACCGATTGTGCAAGTTCTCCTACTTAAAAAGATGAGAGAAGTCTGTAATGTACACTTCAACTTGGAGAGAAAAAATGAAAAAGAAAATCCAGGAAATTACATTGTAGGATTTTTAAATCAATTATTTGTATATCATAGTGAAAATAAGTATTTGGTCACCCACGAACAAGCAAGACTTGTAACTTGCGCTTTAAGAAGCTCTTCTGTTTCAACCCATTAACTTATTAATGCCATCTGTTTGACCTCCAAACTCGATCAAGAATGTTGAGCAAAAATCCTAGTACTACATGGGACCTGATGAATGACCTGCAGAGAGCTGGGACAAAAGTAACAAAGGTTTCCATTAGTAACATACTACGCCGTGAGGAACTCACATCCTGCAGTGCCAGGCGTGTCCCGCTACTTTAGCCAATAAATATCCAGGCCAGTCTAAAGTTTGCCAAAGAGCATATGGATGATTCAGACGATGATTGGGAGAATATTATGTAGTCAAATGAAAACAAAATCGATTTTTGGTAAAAACTCAACTGGTCATGTTTGGAGGAAGAACAATGCTAAGTTGCATCCCATGAGCATCATACCTACTCTTAAGCATGGGGATGAAAACATCATGCTTTAGGGCTGTTTTTCTGCAAAGGGGACAGGATGACTGTGTAAAGGGAATGAACTTTCATCAGTGACAGCATTGAAGATGGAACGTGGCTGGGTATTTCAGCATGACAATGATCCCAAAAACAGTGGCTCTGTAAAAAGCATTTCAAGTCCCTGGAGTGGCCTAGTCTCCAGATCTTAACCCCATAGAAAATTTGTGGAGGAAATGAAAAGTCTTTGCCAGAGATCTGCAAGGAGAAGCTACAGTGTGTGCAAACCTTGTGAAGACTTACACTTACAGGAAATGTTTGACTTCTGTCAATGCCAACAAAGGTGATGATACAAAGTATTGAGATGAGATTTTTTTGAATGACCAAATACTTATTTTCCACCATAATTTACAAATAAATTCTTAAATAAAATTATAAATAAAAACAAATAAAATCTTACAATGTGATTATTTGAATTTTTTCTCATTTTGTCTCTCATTATGGAAGTGTACCTATGATGAAAATTTCAGACCACTCTCATCTTTTAAAGTAGGAAAACTTGCACATTCAGTGGCTAACAATACTTTTCGGCAACATTGTATGAAAAACCTAAATTTGCCTTAGTTACTTACCTCATAATATAACTGTCATTATAAAACAGGTGGTCCTTAAATTTGATTGGCTGAGCCGTTTGTCCAGCTGTGATCTTATTGACAATAATGCACACCTGACCAAAATCGTATCAATGCGTGATATACATTATTTTAGTTCATGTGACATTAATGGAAATACAGAGTACAATAAATTGCAAGCCGATTTGCGATGAGAACTAAACCTGTATACCGTTACACAGCGATTAACATTCGCTTTTTAAAAAATGGCTGGATTATGTCTGGTTACGTAAGACAAGTTTATTACAGATTTTGATTTCAAAATTTACATTTAAAAAATATTGTTTTTGTATTCTACTGTTTTTTATAAGGCATGCAAGGTTGCGCATTATTGTGAACAAATCGTTGGAATGTAGTGTTTTAGGGCCTGACATGAAGCCTAACAAACCTGTATAGTAAATTAAATAAGTGACGTTTACATTCTCTGTAGTAAGTTTTAAATGTGAAACTATTTGAATTAATGTCAAAATGTCAGACAGATTTAAAAGGCATGAGGTGAAACATTTCCTAATCGACAGAAGAAGCAAACAGTTTGCTACATGTTGGATCACATATCCACCAAAGCAGATTCATGCTCATAGACAATAGAACATGATGTAACCAGAGAGCAGGAAATCATATAGACCTACAGACCCCATCCATTCAGTGTATGGAAATGCAGAAAGAGGTAGCAGAGAGGAAAAGTCTCAAGCAGACTCGGCGATCCCTATCATCACTGGCCCCTTGTAACTCCATGGTTTTTTGGAAGGTTATTTATTGCTCTGTAAATTCAGAGGTGCCAGGGGAGCCTAATAGATTTGGCTTGGGTTACAGACCTAGGAGGAACATCTGTGCAACTAGAGTTAGGAATCTTAAGGCCCTGAGCCCCGTTTCCCTTTAAGGACTGTTAAGGCTTTCCAGCAGCTTCTCTTATCAGGGTTCTTACAACACGACATAATTGTGGCCTGCTGTTCCATCAACAATAAACACTATCTGTGAGTGTGTTTTTAATCTAATGTTGAGAGGGCGAACAATTGTTTGTGAATGTTAACTGTCTGATATGATCTGGCACGCGTGCAGCCGACCACAAAAAATATATTTGTGCAGGCAAGTAGACCAGAGGAAGACTCCCAACCAAAATTTTGCAATAAAGGTTGTCTCCACTTGATTGTAGAGGAGCCAGTCTCCAGACCGAATCTTCTAACAGTGGCCAATGACCATGAACGTCTGTTATGGGTAAGAGACGTTGTTTCCAATTCCAAACAAATATAGTAGTTACATACAATAACCAGTCAAAAATTTGGACACACATTCTTCTTGCTCCATTGCATAATTTCTCCACTTACCATAAAGATGGACTTTGTAGTGCCCACTCTGTGTGTGCCCAGCAAACGCGCAGTACTGCCCTTAATGTACTATATTACACCAAAACTTTCTCATACGACCCACAGAACTCTGTATGACTACAATAGAAACATTCAAATGCATTTCCAAGAGCTTAATAAGGTGCTTTACTATGCAAACTGGTGTGAAGGGAAGTAGAAAGATATATGACAGACAGCACTGATGTCTCAGCAGGGAGGGACACCGGCCCCTCCCTTAGCCCCTAAACACCATTTAACGTAGGTGTTAAGACAAAACAAACAACAAATGTAAGGCTGGTGGTCAAAATTCCTTTAAACAGCTGAAAATACACAACTTCCTCTTCAGGTTTGATTTAACCAGGTGCAGTTGTTTTAGTTAAATATGTTTTGAACACCAGTTGTATTTGTTAGCGGACATTTTCAGCAAATTAAAACTTATGTCAGACCTCTTAGCATTAGCCTCGAGGGCAATAGAAAAGGGCTTCTTAAGGGTACTTAATGAACGTTTTTGAAGAAAGGATGGATTTTGTAAAAGGGTGGCACCGGGCAAAAGCGTAGTGATCAACACCTTCGCCTCTCAGCGCTGGGGATCCTGGTTCGAATCTCAATCTTGGTGGAGTTTCCATTTTCTCCCCGTGTTTGTGAAGGATCCTTTTGGTTCTCTGGTTTCAAAAAAATGTGTCATATGTGTGTGTCTGTGTGAGAGTGTGCCCAGCAATAGACTGGCACCATGTATCTGACCAGCATCCAAACAGTCTCCACTGGATCGGCATGGGAATTGGGAACTGGGAACCCCCCGCATGGAGAATCCTGACTAAATCAGCATTATTCGTACACAAAAAAAATTCTCCTTTTTACCTTTAAAAGAGTTTGAGTAATTTTTATTGCCATCAGAGCCAATGCTAAATTCAATTTGTATTTCTGTAATAAGTCTTAATTGACTAAAAATGTCTGCTGATCAAACATACTCCCCATTTAAAGGAGAACTGGCATAACAGCTTACTATAAGGCTCTGGTATTGAGGACTCAGAAGCTAATAGGTTAAAGCAACATGTCGATCTACACTTATTTAATGCTACATGGACATCAAAATTAGTAGGCAAAAATATTTAAAACCTGGCAACCAATGATGCTAAATTATGATTAGCAAAATGTTTTAAAAATAAAAAAAATGGAAGTGAGGGGAAATAATATGAAAATAATATTAAAAAAATAGACAGACTATTTGGAATATATAAAGGACTAAGTCCCTGAACCACGTCGAAGCCCAACTCTTCTTTTTCCCTGCTGAACCATGGAATATGTAAGACGAAGCCCCACCCCCTTTTTCCTTGATGGAACCCCACCTTCTTTAGTTTCCTAACATGACCTACGCTTTACATGAAACAACAATTCCTTAAATGTTATACAAATTCCACTATTAGGCAACTGTTTCTGTCAGTCGCATATTTCTGGACAAATTTAATTGACGAAACTGTTGCTTTTGAGCTTTGCAACATGGCTGTAACCTTCATTTGTGAACATTGGAATAACTTCGAAGAAGTGCTATCTGTCATTCTTTAGTCATGGAAGTATAGGTATACAGTCTGCTTAACAATACGCTGACTATATGAATACTTTCGGAGTTTATGGTGGCAAGACAGAAATAGTAGAAATACTGGGGATGGGCTCAATTATGGGGTGTATGCTACGCTGTGGTTCGGCTAGTATTCATATATTCAATATAATTAACATCTGTCTGTGTTTATAGTTTTTTAGCCTTCAGATAAGGCTTTGAAGGCCCATACAGCCAACCACT
>JAOUQT010019451.1:0-11848 GCA_025769995.1 Xyliphius kryptos | reverse complement strand
TTCGAATCCCAATTTGGGTGGAGTTTCCATGTTCTCCACGTGTCTGCGTGGGTTTCCTCCGGGTTCTCCGGTTTCCTCCCACATTTCAGCCATGGTGCCTGATATTATAATTGTTAAATTTCCTCCGGGATAAATAAAGTATTCTACCATCTACCTTTCTATCGATTAACCACACACATGGTCCGGCCTCTAGATATGTCCCTCGATGCCTCTTCACATGCATCTATTCCAGATATCCAACTGTTCACTGTACGTTTAGTCCACACCTCGTGTTCTCAACAATACAGTATCAGACAGTGTTCAGTTCCATTGTCTGTACACTGGGAATTATTTGAACTCTGAGAGCATGAATAGTATTAACTGATTCTTATCTTAACGTATTGCACTATATATTCGTTTTTCGCTTCACCAGATAAAGAGAAATGGGTTGGCAGCGCGTTTTTTTTTCTTCCTGAAGACAGCCGTTTAGCTTTTTTGAAAAGTAGATCTGGTGCTTCGCTTTGACGCCCTTAAAAGAGGAAAATTTAATTATTTCTGCACCACTGCAATGCTTTTTTAAAAACATCTGACAGTTACTTCTCGTTTTATCTTCGCCTCTAGCAAAACAAACATTGAATAAAATGATTATATCCTGCAAATGAAAGAATGCCTAAAAGCACGGTCTCAAGAAATTCTAAGCTTTTTAATCTAAACATGAAACCCAAATGAGCTCCGGTACTCACACACACATCCATCCATCCTGTTGGATCTACACATCATGTGCCGTAAGTGTGACTAATTTCACTTTTATATAATGAATAACTGCATGCCATGCACTTTAGCAACGTCAGCTGCCTCCGTGCTGGGGAACCTCAACATGAAATCCATCCAACAGCATGATATATTAACCCACCACCACCACCATGTCCGTGTCACTGCAGGGCTGAGCATCATTTACCACCCAATTAATACCTGGTTTGTGGAGCTCTGACTTGTTTGAGGGGGTTAACAAGTACAAGGTGCACATACAGTACCACAAATTGTATCTATATGTTAACTAGAGCTAATTAGTGTGGAAACAAGAGCCATCCATCTGTTATCTTCCACTTAATCCTATAGTCGGGTTTCAGGGGGGGTTTCCCATGCCCATCCAGGGGAGAACAGTTCAGGTGCAGTCCTACCAACAACCAGTAAAACATGGAAACCCATTCAGATCAGAGGTGGACGTGCTAACCGCCAATATTTAAATATGTAATAAGTTGGTTATATTATACAAATCTTTGGTTAAATTGCACTTTTAATTAAAAACTAAATTCAGTAAATGCTTAATGTTTTGCTCTAAAAATGCCAAATGCTCTGCAAACTGCATATTAAAGTTTCTTCCTGGTAAAAGATGAATTTGTTGATATTTTACAAAACAATCGCTTCCAGATTTGTACACTCGGGCCGAGCGATGTTTGTACCGGCACACGTGTACTTTGTAGTTCTGAAACTTTCCCTCCACACTTTATCAACCTCCACCTTTCATTTTTGTCCTGCCTCCTCAATTGCACCAGAGATGAAAGCCTTCGGCAGACGTATACACCGAAAAAAGTGACGCCGCCCTTAAGACTTGTCTCCCGAATGCCATGTTGATATTCTTTTAGAGTGTAGGACCCGCTGTTACTCCTTTGAGGTTAGAAAGAAATGGATAGTCAAGGATGAGCTGCGTGGAGATGAGCCGGAGCGCTGCGCTCGCTGCAGGTGTTTGGAGATGAATGAAAGGCATCGCTCTCATGCATAAGTCATGCTGCATGAGGTGTAAACACCGAAAGACACGGCGTAGACGAAAGCTAAGAAGTTCAGGCTGGCGAGGCAGAATTGACGGACAGGTTTGCGCCTCTGATCTTTCTCTTGGGCCAAGGCCTAGAGAAGCAGTCAAGTCACAATGACAAGGCTTCAGTTAGAAGCTGGAGGCAAAATTTCCATCCCAGGAGTTCTGTGGTCTTCCTGCATCTCAGGCTCCTTCGTGATCCCTAGCCGGCGGGCTGAATTCGGCTCGAGCCATAGCGGCAGAGCGATCAGACATGCTTGATACAGGCAGTCACCTCTCGCTGTTGCCTCCCAGACAGTTCCGTATTAATTGAGAGATTTTGAATGCCTCCTGGCATCAGGACCGAGAGCTCCAGGAACCTCCAAGGATCCTAATCAAGCAACGTGGCATGTCTCCTCTGATATAAACATCCTGAATTACCAGACATTGTAATCCCTGTGGTAGGATACGTCATGCTTAATGACATGGGCTTGCTTAGGGAGAGCAGGAGGAAGTTCAAAGATTTTTTAGAATTGGAGATGTTCGTTAAAAAAGACAGCTTCTGCAACAATGTAGAAGCCACGTGGGCGACACTGTGGCACAGCAGGTGTTGGTGCGACACAGCCCTGAAATAAATGATCAAGCAGCATTTTCCTGCATTCTCCTTAAAAATACACCATATGGACATAAGTATTGGGACACTTAACGGTTAGATAAACAGGAGCTTTTACATCTCCTTGTAAGTTGGCTTCCATTTGGAGCAGTTTTTAAAAAAAAAAAAAAAGGTTTTCTACAAGATTTTGGAATGTGTTTGTGGAAAGTTCAAGTTCTAGTACATTTATTTATAAAGCACTTCACAACAGTCCATTGTCACAAAGCAGATTTACAGTATTATCAGCCTGAACCCCCAAAGAGCAATCCGAAGTGAGAGCGGCAAGAAAAAAATTCATTGTTAAGATGGTTTTAACGGACACAGGAAGAATATGGAAACTCCCAAAATTTGAATCTGGATCTCCAGCGCTAAGAGGCAAACATGCTAACCTAAGCCCCCATGCCGCCCCATTTGTAAGAGTGTCTGGCCTCCAATCACAGTTTTAGTTCGTTCCAAAACTGTTTTGTGGAATTGCTGTCATGGTTCTTTGTGGGTCAGTCAAGTTCTACTTCCTCACCAAACGCACACAACCATGCATTTATGGCTTAGTGATTAGTTAGCATGTTCACCACTAAGTGCTGGGCATACAGGTTCCGATCTGGGTGGAGGTTCCATGTTCTTCCCATGTCAAGGTAGGTGTCTTTGGGTCCTTCGGTTTCTTCCCACAGACAAAAAAAAACATGGATTCATTGGTGCTCTAAATTTCCCCAATTCAAATTGCCTCCATGTAGTGTATGTGTGTCTGTGTGTGCTTGAGAGTGAGTCTGCCCAGCGCCTAAAACCCTAGTCCCCAGTATAGGATTTAGTGGAAGATGAGATTCAAATTTGATTCAGATACTTGTGTCCAAGCAGTTGTAATTCTTAATAAAGCCATAAAGACATGTAAGGACATCTCTCAGTCGCACAGAGTTCTCCTTATAACCTGGAACCAGTCCCTCAGTCCCTTACGCTGTCCTGCCAAAATCTCTTTTTTGCTGAATTTAAACTAAACTGCCAAATAGCCTCGAAACAAAAGGCAGTTAAATAGCATTGATTAAACCACAAGAAAGCTCCGCTCCATGGCTGGTCACACTGTTCTCAGGGGTCACTGGGTGGAATGGATCCAGCTGAGCTCATTGAAATTCATCAGACTTGCATTCAGCTTTTTCTCCACTTAATGAGCTAAGAAAAAGGAAACCCGAGCAGTTCCTGTCCTGAAGTAGGTTTACGAAAATACCAACCAGATACGATCACATTCATGCTGGGACGTTGTGACACTTTGAATTGTTTCATTTTATTAATTATATAAAAAGAGCAACACGGTGTAAGCCTGGCAATCCAGGTTCGCATCCCGATCTCCATGGAGTTTCCATGTTCTCCTGTTGTTCGTGTGGGTTTCCTCCAAGTTCTCTGGTTTCCTCCCACATTTTATTTAAAAAAATAGATTCAAGATAAATTGTCTGCTCTAAATTGCCCCTATCTAAATGTGTGTTTCTGGGTTAGTGTCCAGCGATGCATTGATGCCCTGCCCTAAGTGTATTTGCTCAGTGCTTGACGCTTGAAGAGGATTAAGAGGAAGGTAGTGGTGAGCACATCCACCTCTCAGTATTAGTATCCAGGTTTAAATTCCAATCTGGGTGGATTGGCACCCTGTTCTGGGTCCATCTGCCCAGCGCCTGAAACGTTCTCCCCTGGATGGGCATGGGGAACTCGTCCAAGAGACTAGTATAGAACTAAGCGGGTGATAATGGATGGATAAGGAGATGAGAATAATATAAAAGAGCCTTTAATATACAAATGTACACAGATGTTGGAACATTGCAGGTCAGACTGAGAACAATTCCAATATAGAGTGTAACACTATGCTTTCTAGTCCAATAAGTTAAGTGTATCTTCAGAAATTAGGAATAAACTGAAGAAAGAACGTTTTTTTGTATTAAAATAAGACCATTCCTGGGTGTCGGGTGGCTTAGCACGTCGGCCTCTTAGCGCTGGGGATTCCCGGTTCAAGTCCCGATCTGGGTGGAGTTTCCATGTTCTCCCCGTGTCCGCATGGGTTTCCCCCCGGGTTCTCCGGTTTCCTCCCACAGTCCAAAAAACATGGATTCCAGGTCAACTGAATGTTCTAAATTGCCCTGTATAGTGTGTGTTTGTGTGGATGTGTGAGTGAGTGTGTGCCCAGCGATGGATTGGCGTCTTGTCCTGGGTGTATCTGCCCAGCGCCCGAGATGTTCTCTCCTGGATGGGCATGGGGAACCCAACGCGACCCTCGTAGAGGAATAAGCAAAAGATAACAGATGGATGGAAATTCTGAGCGTCTTGTCTGAGTATATGTAAGATTTAATAAAATACATGTAAAACAGGATTACAGCAGATTGAGGATTACATCTGATTAGCATCGGAGGAGTCTTTCTGTTTACTTCCTCTAACTGTGCAGACGGATGATGAAATCTTCTAGAATCCTCTTATCAGACGAGCATGTACTTTCTGTTGCCTGTCTGAGAAATACACTGATAATGTCAGATTTTCTGATTCGCGGTTGCGTGGACATGTCTCACGTTCTCCAGGGGAACGCATACGGATTGGATAAATACCGGGTATTAAATTAAATTCGGGGACCGGAGGATAAGTCATTTATTTCTGACGTGTGCATGCCATTTACAGACAAATGGCCATTTTCTCCTGTCATCAGTGGAGGGAAGGTCTGCTTTTTCCGACGTAATGATCAAATGCATGCCTCAAGACATGAAAACTGTTTACCTGTCTGCCTGTCTGTCTCTCTGTCTTTCTACACTCCCTTTTATTCTGTTCATTCGTCTCTCTAGTGCAGAGGCGGTGGAGGGACTAATGTGTTTATGAAAGTAGCACTCCATCACTTTTAGCTTCCATTAGCAAGAGAGTCATGTAAACAAAATGTAGCAGCTTATGTGGTGTTTATCATGTTCGAGTGTGATAATTACACTAATCATGTTTGTGGAGGATCGAACGACATGCAGGAGACAGGTTTATCAGGGGATAGACTTTTCAGGTCGTGAAATAGCAATAAACCATGCTGGGCTACGGTGAAGAATTGATAATAATGTACATTAAAACGCAATTGTTTCTAAATTAGTAATGTCTTTGGAGTTTATAAACTGTTTAAAAAAAATAGAGGGGACACTGAAATAACAGATCCTACATCTCAATGAATAAAATGTTATATTGTTATTTAGTAGATAGCTAATTTTAACTTATACGTACAGTTACTGCTATATTTGATATTTTATTGCACTTTATGACGTCATTGTGCAGTACCGCTTACAACCGCTGGGAGGGGGAAGGGAGCTGTTTTTAGGCAGTTTGACTTTTTTGCCCATAACTTTGCAACCGTTCCAGCTATGAACACAGTTCAAAGTGTGCCACAATCTTCATGGGCTGAGCATTCAAAGCCCTCTCTGTAGTTCTACAGAAATACAGCTTCTAGTTATTATTATTATTGTTAGGGAGGTGGATGATTCTCACTACTGCAGCCACACTGACATGGTGGTGCAAGTGTGTGTGTGTGTGTGTGTGTGTAGTTGTAAAGGTGAAAATCGCACATGCTGTAGCATTAGTTTAAGCACCATTACAAAATAAGGACCAGTGTGTGTGTGTGTGTGTGTGTGTGTGTGTGTCAGTCACACGGCTCTAAACAGGCCGTCATGCCCCGTGAGTGAACTGTGTCACGTTAACGTGTCGTGTGTATCACTGTGTGTGTAAATAGCCCTCTGTTGTTAACAAAGGAAAGAAAACCCCATTATGTAACATATTTCTCTCTCTCTCTCGCTCGCTCTCGCTCTCACTTCCCCCTCACTTGCTGTCACATCAGGCCGGTTTCACACCGCAGCTCTCGGGCAAAGCAGCTTTACAGATTAGCGACGTCGCAGCGTTAATCCCCTCACACACATGCAGCTGTACAGACCGACACACACTGAACAGAACTCTATACAATCCCACCTCACACACACACACACACACACACACACACATACACACATCGCCAGCATGTACACAACACAACACAATGCCTCCAAATTCCACTTTACCCCTCACGTCCAGCATGTCCCCTCATTCTGAAAGGGAGTCCAGCTCTGGGGTCAGCAGTACCTCGTCGGTGCGTGAGGTTCTCAGGGCTTCATACGGATCCCAGAATCATTAGTGATAAGGTACGAGGGGGCGTGGCATTATTGTGAATAAATCACAGGACCGGGGTGTTTTTAGGTGTCGGCGTGTGTGGGGGTGTTCTCATACGTCTAGATCTTTATTAAATCTCTTTGATCTCTTTATCTTCTGAGCGCTCAGTGAGAAGGTCGTGAGAGTCTGATTGATAAACGAGGCTGACGGGCGGCGTCACCTCAGCTGGTGGACCGATGTGCTGAAGACGCGAAATATTTCACAGCGCTTGCAATAAGTACAGCAATTACGGTGATTCAGAGCGGCTCTGTGCGCGCGGGGCTGAGAGACTCCATACCTCATATATCTTCTACCTCCTGCACTGAAGGTCTGGGACCTCTGAGAAACCCGTCTGTGAGGCAATCTGTACCCAAGAGCATCCTGCAGGGGGGGGTAAAGAGTACGACTGCTCTATATACTTATACACTTAACCTCACGGTCTCTCATTGCATTGTTTTTGGAGGAAGGAACCTTATGAGGACCGAGGCTCAGTGTGAATACGACTTTACCTTCAGGAAGGAAGCAGCAGTGACCGTGCAGGGCATCAGTGTACAGATAATAATTAATATAAATATATATATATATATATCTGTTCAGAAATATGGAAGCATATAATGGAGGTCACAAACTTTGGGAGTCCTCATGGTGTCAGGGTATGAGAGGGCGTGGTGGTCTGCATAAATCACAGGAAGGAGGTGTTGCAAACTCAGGTTTCTTTAACAATCAAAAACTGCCATCTAGTGGCCAAATCACATCGCAGTTTATAGAAAAAAACCAGGAAAATAATGTATTGTATATCACGCATATAAATGAACGCCAAGCGCCCAGAGGTGTGTGTTATCGTTAATAATGTCACAGCTGGACAAATGGTTTAGCCAATCAAATTTAAGGGGCGGATCTTGCCGTTTTGTAAGTTTTAAAAACATTGTTTGAAGATCTCCACGACGTCCAGCATCTCTGTGCGATCGCCATGACGCTCTAAACCGTATTGTGATGTCACTCAGATCTGCTTCTGTACAACCAGCTCATGAAGCATCTCTCCATATATGGTCGTGACACAGACCTGTCGCTCGGCCAAGAGACCCACGTTACGTGGTCACATGACGTCCTCCAAACTGAACCCCGGTGGCCCCGTCCGTCTGAGTCCATCTGCTGTTTGTCTTGAAGCCGGTCGAAAGCGGATCAGTCACATGCCGCGTCCATTTGTTTTCGCCTCGGTCGTTTACGAAAGGCCGTCGCCCCGCGGAATTGGCGTCACTGTGGCCGGCCTGCTGTCGGTCGGGCCACCCGTCACCGGGTAACATGATGGAGAGTGACGGCGGGCTCTACTCTGTCTCCTGAGGATGAGCAGAAAGAGGAAGGATGGCGTTAAGGCTGAGCGTTTCTGTGTCTGCAGCCACCTGCTGGTGCGTTCCATCGCTTTCTTTGTGTTACGTAAGATGTTATGTTGCCGTCACGTTGGTCTCCAACGAGACCAGTTCAGAGTCTTTGTGATCGGTCTGCAGTGGCCGGTCTTTGGCGAGCGTTTGAACGTGGCCGGCACCAAATCGCGGCGAGTGTGTAAACGTGGCCAGCACCAAAACACTAAGAGCGCCCGGACGCGGCTAGCATCTGAACGCGACCGGCACCAAAACACACTGAGTGTCTGAACTCGTTGGGGCCCTGAACAGTTTGGTCACCTGAACGTGGTCAGCACCTGAACACGGCGAGCGTCCGAACAGCACCAGCGCCTGCGTGTGGACGGCGCCTGAATATCAGAATGCGCAGGGTGGACCGTGAGGACGAGGACATGGTCTGGTGGACGGAGTATAAACTTTGGAAACATGACCGTAATAATTCATGAGCCGATGCGACTCCAGAGTCCGACCCCAGCAGCAGACCGGATGCCCCCCGGTGTGCCCACCGCCACCGCCGCCACGTGTGCCGGGTGTTTACAGATGGAGGGGCGGAGCCGGCCGTCTGAGAATCAGCGGGTTCGCCGCAGTGTTGCGTGTCCATGCACATCTTAAAACCCTGCTCGCTGCTCAGGGCTAATCCCCAGCCGTCTCTCTCCACCTCAACATCTATTGTCCTCTCTCTCTCTCTCTCTCTCTCTCTCGCCACTCTGTCCTCACTTCACCTCGAGTGTTTTTCTTCCTGCAGCCTCAGACAGATGAGTCAGACGGGCACGGCTGCTTTTATCTTTACTTTTATTCGTTCTCTTCTTAAAGCTGCAGCATCTGCAACAAACTGCAGAATCTCCAGAACGTATAAAACACCGTTCTATAAACGTTGCACGGCAGGCAGAGCGACCGGCGGCGGAAACGCCGAGTGAAATGTAAAGACATTATGGAGATGAGCAGCTAATGTCCGTGATGGTTCACCTGCTGCGTCGGTCTGCACTCCTCCAGACGTTGGAGGTAGACGTATGTCTGCGCTGACTGCTGATGAGACGCCGGCGTCTGGTTGGGGGGGATGATGAGGACCGCGAGAAACATGTTTGTACTCAGAGGAGCACCGCACGCCGTTTTACATACAGGATAATAAAATCCATCAGACGTTCGGGGATCTACGGGGGGCGCTACTGTGATGACACTAAAACCTCGGTGTAAAGTGTATTTCTACAGGTCTCCACTAGATGGCAGAGAGTAGCGGGTGCAGTAAGGGATACTCTCCACTGCCCCTACAGTTCCTTAATGCAGAACAACAGTTCTAGGTTAATATTATGTAAATTACAGACAACATACGAGGAACCACGTGTTCTGGTCTGTAGAGAGAACAGCGCCTCCTACAGGATCTCATAGACATGGAATACTCTTCCAGCCTCGGTTCCTGAAACAGAACCACCAAAAACACGTCGGGTTTTTAGCCGTGATGCATTTATATCGATGCGTGATTTACTATGATTTTCCCGACGTTTTTTGCAAACTGCACTTCTGTACTTTGGCCACTAGACGGCAGTATCTAATTGTTAGAGAAACCGTCATCCTGTTACTCAGGGATTAAAAACTTTAAAAACATGGAAGAGCAGATAATTAATGTTTGAACCCATTTTTTAAAGTAACAAGTCACCCGAGGTCGTGTATTATTGTAAATAAATCACAGGTAAGAGGTGTAACTGTACTCCCCACCTTCATTTTCTGGTAGTTATTTACAATAATGCCACGCCCTCTCGTACCTTATTGCTTTAATAACCTTTGGTTGATGAACAGCTTTATACAAAGCATCATAACGGTGACGATAACATGAGCGAACATGCCCCGCCCCTACGGTTGATTGGTAACTTTTGCGAGACGCTGTAAAGGCCTGGGCGACATATCTATAGTTTACCGATACCGAAATTTATAACAATAACCGACGCCATTTTTTTCATATTGGTATTTTCGGTGTCTTAAAAAATGTAAATAGCAGTTTTTTTTTTAACGTTCATGTTCCTTTAAGAGGCTGCGTGCTCTCTGTAGGGTGGTCACGTGACTACGTGTCAATAAAAAGGGAATTGTACCATCAATATGGCCGTATACATTCTTTATTTCTGGGGTATGTGTGTGTTAAAATTATCGTCCAGTTATCGATAAATATATCGCAATAGTGATTTTGGACCGTATCGTCCCAGCCCTACGCTGTATTAATAAACCTGAATTATTAATGAATGTCCTTCCTGCAGATGAGGTTGATTGTCGGTTCGGTGGTTGATCTTCCGTTTCTCCGCCGTGTCCCTGCGAACTGAACACGCCTCCTGGTTTCGCGGCTCGTTTGAGGTCGTTTTAACGCCGCAATGACATTTTGGAGAATGAAATCCCCTGCGACGCCTCTGTAGAACACGTGGCTCCAGGACGCTCTGATGTTTTGACGCTCGGAATCTGTGAACCTGCGAGAAACGTTTAATGATGAACTCCAAAATGGAACACGGCGTGATGTGGTGCATGGCAGGTCCGGTCTGACCGGTACCTCCCTGACCTCCTGAGCACCAACGCAACATACGAACAGCATCTGCACAGTGAGAGAGAGAGAGAGAGAGAGAGGCGCGGGAGGAGAATAAAGGGGTGAATCAGTACCTGTCTGTCTGCCACTTTTTCTCTCAGCGTGTCATTGGGAGATGTTATATAACTCTGTCTCGCTCTCCCTTGCTCGCCCTCTCTCGCTGTTTTTCATCAGTACGTATTGTCCCTGAGGAGCGCGGTAATGAGTGGCTGGCGTGTGTCTCGTGAAAGCTGCTTTTTTAACCTCTCCTCGCTTCTCTGAGTTTGTGTCGAAGTTTAAAGAGGAACAATTACAGCGGTTTATATAAAAGTTACATAAAAACGACTCGTGAAAAACAACGAGGAGGAAAAAAATGTACTGCGTCTGTTCTCCACGCTCACATCAGAGATTCGGTTTAGCATCAAACGCTTCAGACTCACTGATCGGATCGTTCATTACTGCTCTGTTTATCAGGGAGGTCTTAGGGTTGAGCACCGATGTCCATCCACTCGCCGTGTCCACTCGTTTTATCTGTGTCCACTCGCCATCACATTTGGATGACCGAACGTCTGAAGTCTTTATGTGAAAATGAAAGATGTTAATAAACACCACGTTCTCATTCACAGGGTAACGTTCTGAGGAGAACTTTATTGACGCACTACTTCGGACCTCAGCGGCTGCACGCCAAATCTCTGGACTTTGTCGGCGGAGGAGGATCAGCCCCCGGAGGTATCAGACCACTGTTCTCATCTAAACCTCTAAAGCTCTTAAGAACTAAATCTTCACACTGAGCGGCCACCTCATCAGCCGAGTGGTCTGTGATTGGTCCAGTTGTATAACTGTGGTCAGTATTCAGGACAAGAGGGACCCTCAGTCCCCTCAGTCCCAGTATCGGTACTCTGTTTCTAAGTGACCGTCAGGGCAAAGCCTTTATCGGGAGATTTTACAAGAAGGCGACAGGGAATGACTGCGCCAAGACCCCAGTCCATCCGAGGACAAGACATGGTATGGAATCACGGTGCCAAGTTTCGGCCTTTTAGGTTCTCAGGAAGTGGGAGCATTAGTGATGAGTCAGCAGGTCAGTGAGGGCTTTGCCTTTTATAAGTATAGACTAGCTGACTACCCGTGCGTTGCTACGGTGACTCACTTGAGAGACTGACCCTGAGATTTGTTAATGGTCATTGTGCACATTTTGGATTGGGTCCCCTGGTGGGTCCCCATGGGAATTTTTGATAGCTTTATGAGTGTAGAAACAATCCTGGACATCTCTGCCAAATTTGAAGTTTGTGGGATGTGTGGAAGTGCCCAATTAGAGT
>JAOUQT010019408.1:0-11850 GCA_025769995.1 Xyliphius kryptos | reverse complement strand
GATGACATTGTTATCTGTAGTGAGAGCAGGAAACAGCTAGAAGAGAACTTGGAGAGGTGGAGGTATGCTCTGGAAAGAAGGGGAATGAAAGTCAACACTTGTAAGACCGAATACATGTGTGTAAATGAGAGGGAGGAAGGTAGAACAGTCAGGCTACATGGATAAGTCGTCACAAAGGTGCAGGAATGCAGATACTTAGGATCAACTGTCCAAGCAGATGAGAAGTGTGGAAAAGAGGTGAAGATGAGAGTACAGGCAGGATGGAGTGGATGGAGAAAAATTTCAGGAGTGATGTGTGACAAAAGGTTTGCAGCAAAATTGAAAGGAAAGATTTATAATAAAGTATTGACACCAGCCTTGTTGTATGGTTTTAAGACTGTGGCAATGACTATGCGACAGGAAGCAGAGCTGGAGGTGGCAGAGCTTAAGATGTTGAGGTTCTCGTTAGAAGTGACCAGGATGGACAGGATTAGGAATGAGAACATCAGAGGGACAGCACAGGTTGGAAAATTGGGAGAGAGTTACAGAGGCAGACTGAGATGGTTTGGACATGTACAGAGGAGGGACAGTGAATATATTGGTAGGAGGATGTTAGAGATGGAGCAGAGAGGAAGACCAAAGAGAAGATATATGGATGTGGTCAATGTAGTCATGCATGTAGTTGGTGTGAAAGCAGAAGATGCAAAGGCAGAGTGAGGTGGAAAAGATTGACTTGGTGTGGCAACCCCTGATAAAAGGGAGAGGTCGAAAGAAGAAGAAGACTGCAAGCAGATGTCAGGGAACATGCTCCATATGCATGTCGACTCATGCCCAAGCAGCAGCTACACAAGTTTTCGACTTATGCCCAAGCAGCAGCTACACAAGTTTTCCTCTATAGTTTGCTGCAACAGTAACCTTCAGCTGTATGAGTGTCGATTTTGCCTCCACTGTTATAACTTATTATACTTATACCTCAGTATAATAATAGCTCAGTTGTTGCTAAAACACCAGCCCCACACCTCCAGGCTCCAACTACCTGTCACTCAAGACACTCTTTTTACTCATAGCTGGTAAATATTGCCTTCTACTGTACAGTAGACAGATCGTCAACTCATATAGAAGCCGGTTGTGATATATCCACAAACTGGGGAACTTTAATAGTGATTATATGAATTTGCCAGGTGTTCCAAATACTGTGAGTGTTGAGTGTATAGTGAAATAATTTTCCTTTATTTTACTATGTATATTGAGATATAATGACAGTTCTGATTAGACAAAATCTAAATACAAACAACTAAATGTCTGTTTATGAGGATAATCAGACCTTAAGGATTAATATAAAAAAATTCCAGAAGGTGATGTGACCGTTCTAGTCTAAGCCACCGAGGCAGAACCTTGACTGGGCTTGAAGCAGAGATTTGCTTGTCTGCGATCAAGCCATTATTGTCCATCGTTCAATCTCGTCCTGTAAAGAGGTGCTGAGGGAGTATGTGCACTTCCAGCTCAATTTTATTTGAGACAAGTCAAATAAAGCAAGTCTACATTGTCAAGACAATCGAACTCCAGGGAGTGGAGTGTCCAAGAGGCACTTTCTGTTAAGTTTTTTCCTGTTTCTACACAACCATACTCCTCACCATAATCACCATCAAAATCATTATTACCAACAGTAAAATCATCACCATCACCACTATCATAATATTACCATCACAATCATCAAAATCAGCATCATAATTATTCCCATTATCATCAAACTATCCTCATCATCATTTCTATCTTCATCATTATAATCACACCATCATCATAAGCGTGATAACCATGAAGCTCCCCATCATCATCCTTTTCATCATCATCATCATTATTACCATCAGTTAATGTCATTATATGTACTAAAGCATAAGTGTGCAATAATGTCACACCTGACACTCTCTGTCCATCTGTCTGTATATCTATCGGTGTATCTTATATACATCCATCTGTGTATCTGTCTACAAGGCAGGACACACGCATTCATATTTCTGTGATTCATATGCTAAATTATTATTTGTTTATCTTCCAAACTGCCAGTCTACCCATTCTAGTAACATACAGTATATCTAACTGTCCATCAATCTATCTGTCAATATAGTTTATGCATCCATCAGTCTATCCATCCATCCATCAATCTATCCACCCGTCCATTTATGTAGAAACTTTTAGAAATACACTAAATTATGGATAGATGTATGGAAGCTTATATGTACAGCAAATGCTTAATTGATAAATAAAATTACATAAAAGCATTCAGGGATCTTATAGACTTACTGACCAATTTATTAGGTACACTGGTTCAATTGCTTGTAAATACAAGCCTGAAGTTAATGGTCCGAAAAAGAGAAAATATCCATTGACTGAAGGTTGTGTAGATGAAAATACCATGTTAATGTGAGAGGTCAAAGGAGAATGTGCAGACTGGTTTGAGATGATAGAAAGGTAATAGTAACCCACATAACCACTCATCACAACCAAGGTATACAGAATAACGTCTCTATTCAAAGTATGCTACAAAGAATTAAGGCAGTTCTGAAAGCAAAATTATGCACCAAACAAACTGGCAGGTGAGTGTATAATGTACAGTGCAGGAAAAGACAAGAAATAATGTGTCATATTATGTCAAGTATCTACTTTTATAAAAATTTCTCTTAATATACTTCTGTGAGTTCTGCATGTCTCTCTGATCCAGGATCAGTTTGTGATGTCATGTTTTTTAAAAGAGGTTTGGGGATGTAATGTGTTTTTACATTCTCCCTTGTTCTCATAACGAAAAATTGTAAAACTTTTGTTCCGATTACGGGTGTTTGATGGATGAGCCTCTTGTGAATGTCTGACAGCCGTGCAGCTGTCAGGCAGACTGCAGCTTTTTGGATTAAATTTTTAATGAGGAGTTTGGCTCTATACCAAACCGCTGTTTAATTGTCTGGTCACGTGCAGGGAGGTGGGTGGGGTCATTTTATTTTCGCGAATATTTCCTAGTATAATGTTTTTACGAATAAAATCTTTCTGGCGTGACTATATATTGCAGAAAAAGTGACATTTGGAGAAAATTTAAATATAAGATATTTTCGGGCTATAATATAAGTCATGTGGCAAATGTTTTTGATTCATGAACCCTTTTATATTTTATCAGGACAAAAAGTAAATGGCACACTGCTTCCATCACAACAGCATAGTCCAAGGAAGCGTATTTTTGGAAATAAGTGCAGAGATTTATTATCGTGATCATAGATGAAATAAACAAACAAAGAAACAAAATCACACTGTAAAAACAAAATATGTAGCAAAGTATAAACATAGACACAAAGAACATAGGAAAATTAAACCATATTTATTCCACCAAATAACAGGGTAATCCTCTTTAATGCTGTACAACCAAAAAGTCCCAAAACCTCACTTAAATAGTCCTTATTGATTAAAAGATCAGAGGATCAGCTGTGCTTTTAGGATCACTTGACCACTCCCACACAGTTGTCATTGCCACCGGTTTGCCAAAGCTCCCATGGACCTGACACAGTCAAGATTATTAAATACACATTATGATTATATATATATGAAGATATATAATAGACAGTTGGATATAAAGTAAGATGCATGACTGATAAAGTCCCATCATAATTCCATTTAAGGGTTTTTTACATATACAGTATAACTGTGTCTACATGTATGGATGTATGAGTGGATAGGAGTCAAGGCATGATGGGGAATATCTGATTAATCCAGGAATAGAATGGCAAAAAAGAACAGGAGCATTGGGGTGGGAAAAGGATAGAGAACAGAAAGATGAAAAAAGAGATGGAAAATCAAATAAATTGCTCTTGTGGACTTCAAAGCAGGCTTAGTGTGAACCTTTCTCTCTTATTCTTTACCTCTTTCTCTCTGTCGTTTTCCCTCTTCGCTATTTGCACAAGAGTGAAAGTCAAATATGCACAGCAAAGAGAGGAGGGAATAGACGACTAATACTCTGAATTCTGTTCTGACAAATCACATCCTACATCCACACACACACACACACACATTCAGTAACTCTGTCAGCGGTTTCCGCTGCAGCAAACGAGGCGCATTAACGTTGAGAGATGAAAAGCCGGAGTGTCAGAAATGGGAAATGGGAACACGTCATTTCTTCCCCTTTAACTGTAAATGGAACGAGCAGAATAAAGCAGAACAGCATGAGAGGACGAAAGAAAAAAACATTTTTAGCCAATTTTTCTTAATTTTCCTCGGCCACTGTGTGGACCTTTGTGCAGTTAATGTAAAGCAGCAAGAGAAATAGCTGCAGCTCTGAGCAGGAAAAGAGACTCATTGTTTATTAGTTTGCATTTCTTTAGTTTTTATTTTTACTGAAATTAAAAGGCCAACAGTTTAGCAAGACACAATACATTGAACGACCCCTAGATTAGGAGACCTTGCTAGTAACCGGTAACAAGTAGTAACAAGGTAGCAAACATCATCCATCATTCAAGTTGGCCTATGCTCACTGCAGCATCTTCACAAGTTCAGCTCGCTAGTTTGACCTTCAGATTTTAATAATCCAATGATCATTCAAGTCTTCTCATAAAACCTGAACAACAAGGACAAATGCTGTTTCAACTCACACATTTCCAGTGCTTATAAAATAACGTGTTAGGGGACAAGTAGTGTGTTTACTGAGATTTTAGAAATTTAATGATTTAATATTTTTATTTTTAAAAGAATAAAAGAAATAATTAATTAAAGATTTATTTTACAAATCAGAACACTAAAATTGTATATGGGCACATTGCTTCCTTGATTTTATCATAATTTGTACTAATCACATTATTTCTTTTAGATCTTAAGCAGCACAGATTGCAATTCCCAATCAAGCTCTGAAAATACATCCCATAATAATCAGCAAAAACTTCATTTTACCCTTTTAAAATGGACAGGAAAAATCACTGGAACAAATATATAATTGGAATAAAATCTCAGTCATGGCTCTGTGCCCCAGCATCGCTTATTATTTTACACAAACGAGAAAGAGAAATGTGAAAAAGAAGGGAAAAATAAAAAGAGAAACATGACAGAATTACAATGGAAGAAGAAAGAGAAAACAGTGAGCAAGAAATACAAAATTAACTGAAAAGGTATACTATTTATATACCTTTATAATATACATTTATATATATAATATACTATTTCTAATAGAAAGGTGGATTAAACCCAATAAATACTTAGCAATAAATGAAGCTTGACCTCCTGGATAAAGCTATATATATCAGCTCCACCTAACTGGTATAGAAGGTGGGGTGGGGGTAATTTATAATGAAAATTTAAATCCTCGCTTGAAGCTCTTTACATTAATATAATATGCATAGGACGAACTAAATTTATTCAGTCAATTCAAGTAATTACTAATAGTAAGTAATTACTCACAGGTCGCAGAGTCAATATTCTGAATTTTTTGTTCAATTTGCAGACTTTGTCTCTAATCTAATCAATTCTCTATATAATGTCATAATTTTTGGGGATTTTGATATCCATTTTGATAATCCACTTAACTCAGCATTTGTATCTCACTTAAATTCGGTAGGAGTCCAACAGTATATTACAGGACCAATTAATAAGGGTGGTCACACATTAAACTTATAGATTAAATATTGAAAATATAGGTTTACTCCCACATTGTTAAGCTATACCATTACTTAAATCTGCCGTGTTACAGTTATAGGCACACATTTACATTAGAGCCTCTACATAGCGTTGTGACTACCTAATTTAACTTTAATTGACTCACTGTTCAACCCTAAAGCACTACATCAGGCAACTGAATTCTAATTATATAGAGATAAAAAATGTGAATAGAGATAAAAATGTGCTCCCTGGTATAATGACTTGAGATATAGAAAAGCTCTTAGTGCCGCTAAATCAGTATACAGTATATCTAGATTTTTATTTAGAACTGTAGCTAAGCTAACTAGCAAAATGACCAAAAAAGTGTTTTTCATGTGCATGATCACTAACTTTTAAACAAAATAGTTGAAAATATCAGACTAAAAATGTATACTATTAAATGTAAATCAATATAATTCTATAACTTTTATGGTCAATAATATAACTGATTATTTTAGCAATCAGAAAACTTCAATTATGTAAACACGACAGAATTAGTTGTTTGTAAGGTTCTTGAAAGGGTTGTATCTCAGCAGTTAAGTTCATATTTACACAGGAAAAAATTATAGGAACTCTATCAGTCACAGAACAGAGACAACCCTGGTTAAAGTGTTGAGTAGCATCTGATCAGGGTTCTGTAGCTTTACTTGATCTATCTATCTATCTATCAATCTGTCTCTCTCACACACACACAATAGATATTGTCATTGTTCAATTGCTGTTGTGAATTTGCCATTTCCTCGTATTAAAATTTTCTAAAAATGTTAAAAATGATTCAAAATAAAAATATTTCAAACATGGCATCGCATCTAAGGGTTAAATTCAAACTGAAATTAAAAACTTTTCACCTGATCATCTCTAATCACAAAAGCTACTCTCTAATTACAATGGCAATTTCAATCTGAGAACTCCTGTGATTATCTGGATTGAGGGAATGTAAAGCAATCTCTTCAGTATGTTTTAGGCATATTCAGTATATAAAATATAAAAAAAACTATATAAAATATTACTTTTATAAAATCTCATGAAAAAACTAATTTTCTGTTTAGGATCAGAACGACTGTGAGCAAGCTGATGGCTTTTCTGGCGAATATTTTTTAAGAGCGACCGTCAGCCAGGTTAGAGCAATGACAGAAATGTGGTCGAATACGTTTGCTGTGCCCTTAGTCAAGCAAACTATGTCCCGTGACCGCTATTAAGACATTATGCTTTTTTTGCGCTTTGACATAAAGGACACTCGATCTGTCAAGACTGACAGATTTGCTGCAATATCCAACATCTGGCAAAGGTTTGTAACAAACTGCATATGGTCCTACAACACAGGAAAACACATCACATCACTTTTCCCCACTAAGGTCTGCTGCCCTTTTCTGCAGTAGGCCTATATCGCTACAAACCAGATAAATTAGCCATCAAATTCTGATTCAATGAACACAATCCAAAGGAAAGTTCCTCCTCCAGCTTAAAGTTTATATATTTTTACTATATTTTATTATTCAAATTAATAAAAGAATTAGTATTATTTGTTTCCTAAAAAAATGTATTATTTGTTGCCAAATCCCTGTGGCAGAGCATGCCTTTCGGCTGGCCATCACCAACCGGCAGCGGGCAGCCCCGCAGCTATACAACTTCCCCACTATGACCGCGGCGCCAACTGGTGCCAACCAAGCCTAGCTGAAGATCTTCGCCACACACGCCAGCTGGCCTCACTACGAGATGGCCACCCACCTCTGCCTGGCGCAACAAGGAGAGGCGCTGAAGGCACTGACAGAAATACAGCTGGAGAGCCTGAACAACCTTACCGTCCTGACGGTGGCTCTACAAGCACACTTCGGGAGATGCCCGAATGAGCTGACAGCAAAACAACTACTCACCGATAGACGACAACGAGAGCACGAATGAATTAGTGTGCTGGGTGCCGAGATCGCACTTCTAGTTCGGCAGGCGTATCCGGGGTTTCCGCAGACATTGCAACAAAATTTCATCAACGCATTGTTTCCATCGGAGTTAGAAAGACATATCATACTGCCTGCACCCAAAACATTTTCTGAACAATGCAGTCGCGGTGATTGACTTTGTGGGTGGGACAATAAAGCTATACTGTACTGAAGTTCGCCTTTTCCGTGGAGCAAGCGCTTGTACAATGCGGGTGTACCCTGATTTAAATGGGACACCAGATTCAGCACGTGTGCGGGCTTTGAGCAAATTTTAAGAATGAAGTGTTGGATTATCCCTGGAACAGAGACAGCACTTGTGGGATGTAACCATCAGCAATCATCAGCACCTGAATGCGGTTACTAAAATGGACTCTTACCCACTCCCGCCAAATGACAATGCGCTTGATCCGGATTGTTTCCTCATAGTTTAGTTTGCTGGATCTCCACAGCAGTTATTGGCAAGTTCCTTTGTCCCAGGCAGCAAAAAAAATACCGCTTTCACTATTGGCACTGAACTATAGTACTTCACAGTTTTACCGGTCGGACTTTGTAATGCGCTGGCAATGTTCTATTCATGTTAACAGCAGATCGGGAATAGAAACAGACCCGAAAAAGGCTGAGGCTGTGCGAGACTGGCAAACACTGCGAAATACTAAACAGCTATGGAGCTTCTTGGGACTGGCATCATACTACCGGCGCTTCGTGAAAGGCTTTGCAGACATGGCAGCACCACTCCACCATCTCACGGGCAGCTGTGTAAAATTTTACTGGCAGAAGCAGAACGAGCATTCAGCAAGCTGAAACTATGACTGTGCAGTGCACCCATCCTGGCATACCCGAGGCAGGAGGGGGACTTCATTATCAACACAGACGCCAGCAATCACGTCTTGGAGCTGTTCTGTTCCAGGTCCAAGATGCAGCTAAACGCGTCATTAGAGCAGGCGTTTGAGTAAAGCAGAGCGGAATTACTGTGTGACATAAAGGGAATTATTGGCTGTTGCAAGACTGAGACATTTTCGGTCACACCTGTATGGATTACAGTTTTTGTTATAGACAGTTCATGCTTTTCTTACTTGGCTGATGCACTTTTAGGAGCCAAAGGGACAAATAGCATGTTGGATTTTTGTTCTGCAAGATTATGACTTTAGAATTGAACACTGAGCCGATAAGCAGCATGGGAACACTGATACACTGTCTCGTAGGCCATATGAGGATTTAACTTGCCGGTATTGTGCACGCACAGAGGAGCGAGTTATTAAAAACAACTGGTGCACCACGGATCATCCACGGATTTGCGGATGATGATGAACAAGTTCGTTCTCATCGCCATTGACTGTTTCACCAAGTGGCCAGAGGCGTACGCAGTACCAGACAAGAGTGCAGCAACCACAGCAGAGAGGATGATGGAGTTTTTCTGCCAATTCGGAGTGCCAGAAGAGTTACACAGCGACCAGGGGCACAACTTTGAGAGCAAGGTGATGCAGGAAGTGCGCTGCCGCCTTGGAATAAACAAAACCTAGACAACACCACTTTACAGGAAGAGTGACGCATTGGTGGAGTGGTTTAACCGTACTCTTACTACACAGCTCGCTGTAGTGGGATCAGAGAACTAGCGCAATTGAGACAAACACCTATCCATCGTGCTGCTCACATGCCGGTCTGCCGTTCGGGACACCACAGGATCTACACCGCCACTGTTAGTGTTCAGACACAAGCTCTGCACGCCCAAGGAGCTGTTTTTTTTTTCTGAATCCACAGAGACGGGGGAATACGAATTTAATACCGGAGTACGTGACGGGGCTCCTCGAGCACATGCATCAGGTTCACGTTGCCCAACTTGATCAGACGAACGCTGGGGATAGAGAGCAGGCGCGCGTACCCATGGTGTATTAGGGCAGGCGGGCGCAGTAGATGTATTAGGGCCATTTACGGTAAGCAACAAGTTCATTGTCATTTCCATGGACTATTTCACGTAGTGGCCAGAGGCGTACACAGTACCGGACCAGAGTGCAGGAGCCACAGCAGAAGAGATGATGGAGGATTTTTTCTGCCAATTCGAAAGACCCGCCACACGGGGAGGAGGAGAATTCAGTGCCGGAGTACGTGATGGGGCGCCTCGAGTGCATGCACCAGGTTCACATTGCCCGACTTAATTAGACGGACGCTGGAAAGAAACAGAGCCAAGTTTACGACGTGCACTGCCAGGGGATCCGCTCGCACTGGGGACTCAGGTCTAGCTTTTCAACCGAAGGCGGAAAAAGGGACTGTGCCTGAAGCTTCAGTCGGTGTGGGAGGGGCCATGCACTGTGAAGGGACACCTCGGGGAAGTGGTGTACCAAGTTGCAGTGAGATGAAAAAGAATTGTGGTGCATTGGGATCGATGTGAACCCGAATGTTCCCGCATGAAGGTGGGGAACAACCTGAAGCACAAAGGACTGTGTTGAACCGGCCAGCGCACAGGGGACAACTCACTGCAAAGAGGATTTCTTAAACGATACAGATATAATAAATATATATTTTTTTTATAAAACAACAGAAAAGTTACTGCGCGACATGACGTAATGCACTGCGCTCCACCAGACGGAAGCACAAAGTTAAAATCGACATGAAATGAACAGAGAAATTATTTATTAAAAGTTTTTATTTAAATTCATATTTTTATATGTTACCAAGCTTAAGACTGAGCTCAAGACGCTATCTCTCTCTCTCAGTGATTCAACTGGTTCATTCACACATCCCACAACTTAATTTGCACGTCTACAGGCAATTAAAAGCTGACAGAAGGAGTGGGGGAATCTGCTTCTACAATTTTTTACGCTGCATTCGGAAGATTCATGTTAAAAAAAAGCTGTGGGATATAAAAAACGGTGTCCCTCGTATTATATTAGGCCCACTACCTTTCTCCCTATATATCTTGATAAAATTATTGAAAGACATAATATCAGTTTCCATTGTTATACCGATCACACTTGACTTGAGACTTTCATCTGAAACTCATGCAGATAACATTACCAGGGCATCCTTTTTCACATCAGATACAGTATATTGCTAATATATGAAACACTGAGACACTCCATGATGCGGAAACAATAATTCATACCTTTGTTATTTTCCAAATTTTCCAGACATTCTAATATTTTATTGAAATGCCTTGTTGTCAGGATGATCCGGCAGGTGTATAGGCTATTATTAGAACTAATAGATATGATCACATTACTCCTGTCTTATTATACTTCTTTGGCTTCCTAAATATAGTATTGACTATAAAGCTCTAAGTGGTCTAAGTTAACATATAAGTGAAATACTAATATTTCATGATCCATGTCGCCTACTGTGTTCAAAATGTGCATGCTGCATAGAAGTTCCTAAAATAATAAAAGTCACAACAAGTGGCAGAGCTTTCTTTAACAAAGCCTCCTAGTTATGAAACAGTCTTCCAGTAAAACTTTGGGTCTCAATATTTAAGTCTAGATTTAAGATATGTCTGTTCAGTCAAGCATTCTGCATATAAGGTATATTCAAAACTGAACTGAATTGAATAAATTAATAAATAAATAAGCAGGGAGATGAAGCGATGCATGTGAGTGGTAGTGAATGAAGATGTAAAGATGAAATAATAAAGTGAAGGATGTGGTAATAAAAGAGATATATGTGAAGACAAATGCATAGGAAAAGAAAATGGGAGTAAGATAAAACTGTGGAAGGGGGAACTAGATTGCTTATTTGCACATTTTATTTTTTTGTTATGAGTTAGTTTCGAAGAAAAGAAAGGCATAATGAAAAGCACAGACTGAATGAAAATATATATATATTGTATTGTATTGTATATTTTTTACCATTCTTCCAGAAGCGCATTTGAAAAGTCACACAACTGATGTTAGACAAGAAGACCTGGCGCTCAGTCTCTGCTCTAATTCGACCCAAAGATGTTAAGGTCAGGAATTTGTGCAGGCCAGTGAAGTTCATCCACACCAGACTCTGTCGTCCATGTCTTTATGGACCTTGCATTGTAAAATGGTGCACAGTCATGATGGAAGAGGACAGATCTAAACTGTTCCCATAAAGTTGGGAGCATGGAATTGTCAAAAATGTCTTGGTATGCTGAGGAATTCATACACCTGTGGCCACGGAAGTGATTGGAACACCTGATTCCTATAATTGGATGGGTGAGCAAATACTATTAGAAATATAGTGTATAAACAGGAGTTAGACAATGAAACTGAAACACAATAGTCCTCAATAATTTATTAGTATGGTGTAGGGCCTCCTATAC
>JAOUQT010019391.1:0-11850 GCA_025769995.1 Xyliphius kryptos | reverse complement strand
GCGCCTGCTTGAACCCTTCTTGCAGGACTACTGCGCCACCCAGTGGAAGGTCCTTAAGGAGCGTTTCGACCGGGGTCTTTACTCCTCCCACGCAGATCTACACAGACTTAAGTACATCCATGTTGCTTATCCCATCTTCCATCTGTGTATTGGTATTTTTGTGGGTCTGTTCCCAATCCGATGCGCTCTGTCTCCTCAGGTATCAGTGTTTTAAGTCGGCCTGGGTCTATGAGGTGTTCCACTCCGGGTTCTCCTTCCCGCTCGGCTATGAAAACTTGAAAACAGCGCTGCTGGTGTATGACAAAGAGGTGCAGTGGACTCTGGGGGCGATACTGTACCGCACACGCTTTCTACCTCTGAGGTACGCCTATGATTAAGAAGCAGACATGGTCAGAAGTAATGGGACACCTTCAGGAGTCATAATAGCCGTCCACCTCCATTTTAGGGTGTGTGGAAGATTTTGCTTATTTATCCAGGAGAACATTTATTGAGGTTGGCGTAGTGGTAAGCACGTCCGCCTCTTAAGTGCTGGGGATCCAGGTTGGAATCCTGATCTGGGTGGAGTTTCCGGGTTCTCCGGTTTCCCCCCACTGTGTTGAAACATGGATTCAAGGTGAATTGGCTGCTTTAAATGGCCCCTAAATTCATGCACTTTGGTCAACTGTTTGCCTCCAACTTTGTAAAAACAGTTTGGGGAAGGCCCTTTTCTCTTTCAGCATGTTCGTGCCCCTGTGTACCCACACATTGGGGGCGGAGTCACAGTCTAATCGCCGTAGTGGATGTCAGGGCTCCGTGTGCGCCAATATATTACGTCCCCACCAAACTCTTTACATATAACACACATGCTGGAAGAGAACAGGGCCTTCCCCAAAGTGTTTCCATGAAGTTGGACCAAACCGTTGACAGATGCGTAAATCTGTGCCTTATTTTATTAAAACCTAGCAAAACAAGGAGTGTCCCTAAACTTTTGTCCATATAGTGTTGGGGCAGTGGGCCCTGGATTTCATTCTTTGTATTTTTCCCTGTTGAATTAATATGTTCTCCCCGTTTTTATTTGTTTATCTGCCCTGTGATGCATTGATGACCAGTCCTGGATGCTCACCTTTTCTCCGTCTTTCTTCAACCCTAATGTGTTTTAGCAACTTGGAATATAACGTGTTGTTAACGTGCGGTCTTCCTCGTCATTCCAGAGACATCCAGCAGGAGAGTTTAAAGGCTGTGCACTCCCGCTGGCACCCGGGTTTCACCTTCATGAACAATCACTATCTGTTCCTGGCCTGCTTCCTGGTGGTGCTGCTGTCCATCGTCCTGTACGTGCTCCGGCTCCGGCGCATTCACAGACGAGCCGCGCTGAACCGGGGGCCCTCCGTCCAGTGGCTGGAGGACGGTCTGGGTACTCAGGACCTACCCGTTAATGCTTAGCTTGCTAGTAAATTGACACTTTACTGCGGGGGGACGTTTTCTTCAGTTTGTTGTAAAGCCAGAGCTCCGAGAATGTAAACCCCGCTGGTTTAAGAAGGACTCGGGGACTGGCGGTGATGTTTGAACCTTCCAACCTCAAGCAAACAGATTCGGACTTGATCTGGACGCTTCTTGTGGAAAGTTCATTGATGCTGGGTTTTTCAGTTTCGCCGGATTCCAGGGGTGTTCAGTCATTTCAGCATCATTTTGTCTTGGAACGTTGTGTTAACGTGAAAAACTGTTTGTGTGTGTGTGTTTAGGGAGGTGCTGATCCAGACGTTAGCCAATGAGAGCAGCCCGTTTATAGCCTGATCTATTTACTTGATAATCTGCACCATTCACCTCTCAGGCAAGTGCAACCAACCTAAAACTAGTGCAACCAACCCAAAATAAGCAAGATGCTCGAACCCCAGTGATGTCATGATATACACTCACCGGCCACTTTATTAGATACACTTCCTTGCAATTATAACCACATAGATGGACTTTGTAGTTCTACAATTACAGACTGTAGTTCTTCTGTTTTTTTTTTATTTATTATAATTTTTTTAAGGTATTATTTGGATGGTGGATGATTCTCCGCACTTTGCCCACATTGTGACTTGGTGGTGTGCTAGTGTGTTGCGCTGGTAGATCAGACACAGCAAAGCTGCCGAAACGTCTCCTGTGCACTTAATCAGACACCCCCCTCCTAGTGAATGTAAAAACAGCGCATGTAGCTCGTCTGTCGCTGCAGAGTCGCTGTGTTCGTCGTCCTCGGGTCGTTCATCAGATCTCACAGGATGCTGGTGATGGGTTTTGGCTGCTGTATTATTCCAAAGATGTGCCGTGTCCGATCGATCAACAATTAAAACCACTACGGCACAGCGACGAATGATCCACCACCTAAATAATATCTGATCTGTGATGGTCCAATGGATCGCAGAGTAAACCGAGCCAACAGTATCTATAGAAACCGACGGACTGCCGTCTCCGAGTGTAGCTGTATGAGCTGTATGATCGGCAAAGCTCATTAAATGGACAGTTAGTGTAGAAATAGGTGGCCGATCGGTCTCCCACTTCTCACGCAATGTTCTGTTGTCTGTAAAATCAAGCTGAGGTTTTACCCAGCAGGCCTCAAACGCATACAAACAAAGTCTAGCTGAATAAAATTACAAGAAAAAAAGAAATGTTGGTTAGGTACATTGCAATTTGTATCTCCCAAATGATCAGCCATATTAATGGATCTAACGTTAGATGGTTTGAGACATGAGTCCTTTTTTGTCTCGTTTAGAAAACACTTTAGTTAAATTACATCATCCTTTCAGTCCCAGTGTTCCCAGTTTAAAGCTGCAGCATCTGAATGTCCCATTTAATCTACTGAGCCTGTTGAGTCATCCAGTCGGTTCCACACTCACTAATCCATAGATCCCACTTTTCGATCAGCAGGGCATTATTTACCCATTTACTCACCTGGAATCCATGTCCGCGTTTAAGAACCAGCAGCATGAACACAAACGTAAGTTTTCAGACATCTGTAGATGACACTGTATTAATATTTATTATTTTCTTTTATACCTTAAGACTGCACGGTAGGTAGACGGAGGAGGGAGGGTTGGTTTTTGTTTGCTAGAGCAGTATTTGAATTTTTTTTTTTTCTTTTTTTTTTTTGGTCAGTGCCAGTTTTTTATTTGATTTTGTAAAGGTTTCGTCGGCAGTTATTCGTTGAAGGTTGTACATTACTCTCTTATTTGTACATCTGACCGAGGTCTAAGATCAATCAGTGCAATAGGTGTACAGATGCGAGCTCGCGATTCACACTCACTTGTTTCAGCACCTGCTTTTTCACGCTGTTTGCACTCGCAGGAATTCCACAGCAGTGTCAACGTGTGCGTTTTAAATAAAGGTGCCAGAATCGTGACCGTGGCTCGTTTTGGTTACATGGGAGGACTCCTGGATTATTTCTGTTCCAGTCATAAGGTAATCAAGTTGGCTTGTTCTTCTTAATTTTTATTTTGCACAAAAATTTTAAACGTATCTAGTCCCGCGGGGCTCGTTGGTCTAGGGGTATGATTCTCGCTTCGGGTGCGAGAGGTCCCGGGTTCAAATCCCGAACAAGCCCAAAGCTTCAATTGCATCTACCATGTGTGCGAATAAAACATTAGTGTTGGAAGTGGTAGCTCAGTGGTCAGGGTGTTGGACCATCAAGCAGAAGGTTGGGGGTTCAAATCCAAGGTCCACTGAAGTTATAAATGTTGGTCCTTGAGCAAGACCCTTAACCCTCATTGCTCCAGGGTTCTGTATCAACCCTGTGTTCTGAACCCAACCATGTTGGGATACCTGTAAGTCGCTTTGGATAAAAGCGTCTGCTAAATAACTAAAATGTAATATACATCATAGAAATTTGGCAGTATCGTAGAATCCATAGTCACTTGCTTATAGTTTTTGGAGCAAAATGGTGGACTTTTTTTGTGCCACGCTTCATGGGAGAATATTGTTTGATCACCTTTTTCTTTAAAATTTCATACAACTTTATACCTCTTTTCAATTGTTGTTTTTTTAGTTACATGTATTCTTTCCAAGCCAATATTTTGAGGTTTGTTCACGAACTACGGTTTATAATTTTTAAAGTTTTTAGATTCATAGTAAATCAGTATGGTTCTAAATCTATAAAACCCCGTTTAGCTGAAAGCTTCTCACTGTTAATGTAGAAACAGCTGACTGCTGTGTCACACTTGTACACCAAGAAGCTCTTTTATCTTAATTGTCTTTGACAGAGAAATGAGTGCTCACTGTGAGACAGCAGAGTATGAGTCAGCACTGCAGTCCTGTACAAACCTTCATAGTGGGGACTTCTCTATTTTTTTTTTTTTTTTTGATCATCATCCGCTTTATCCTTTAATAGGGTTGCGGTGGGGTTTCCCATGCCCATCCAGGGAAAACATTTTGGGCACTGGGCAGATACACCCAGAACAGGACGCCAATCTCTTGGCATACTCACTCCCACAACCACACATACACACACACACACACTATATGGGGCAAATTAGAGCATTTAATTTACCTTGAATCCATGGTTTTAGACTGTGGGAGGAACTCGGAGAACCCGGTGGAAATCTACGAAGACACAGGGAGAACATGGGAACTCCACCCAGATCGGGATTCAAACCGGGAATCCCCACCGCTTATGTTCCGCTTAATTCTATACTACAGATCAGGGTCGCGGAGGAGGAATTTTTAGGCGCTGAGCAGATTCACTCAGGATGAACATGAGAGGCAAACGTGCTAACCACTAAGCCACCATGCGCCTTATTGTTGTTCTCACGCGCAGCTTTTAACGTACGTAATGTTGAATTTTGGCAGTATCGTGGGGCCCATAGCCTCTTGGGTTGCTTGGGCTTTTTGGAGCAATATGGTGTACACTTTTTGCCACGTCCCTTTTTTGGAATTTTTTTTTTCCCCTATAGGAAGTTGTTAAAATTTGTTTCATCATCTCTTCTGTTAAATTTTAAACAACTCTACACGTCTTGTTCCTCATGTGTTTTTAAAAAAAACTTTTTTTTTAAGACACATTTCCTTTTCAAGCCAAATTTTAGAATTTTGTTTAAGAACTTACACTTTAATTTGATTTCATTTATTTTTTTATTCTTTTGTTTGTCCTTACACCCAGAGGAATTTGTCCTCCACATTTAAGCCACCTGTGCAGTAAAACACATACACACGCACTGAGTGAAGTAAGCGTACGTGCCTGGAAAAATTAGGGTTAGGTGCTTTATCCTGGGGCAATTCAGCCATAGTACTTGATGGAACCGGGGACCTTAATCACAACCCCTACGACCTCCCCAGTCATGTGTGTAAAGAAAACTAATAATGATAATATAATAATAATAATGGAATTTATTGTAATAATCAAAATTGTGTTTGTATTTCTATGCAAATCCACAGCGTTGCTTAGATTTCCCCGACATTTGAACTACTCTTTGGGAAGCTGCGGAGGTTTATATACACTTTACGCCAAGAAGTGGCCCAAGCAGCTTTATTTCGGGAATCTTTAGTGAGCCGTTAACTGCGCACCTCGCAGCTTGATTTAGGGCGTCAGTGCGTCTTTGCCATTGTGACGACATGATTCATGGGTGAAATTTGGGCGTCACACTGTTCCTTTAAGAACTAGTTGCGGTCTGATTGGCGGATTGCCCCTTCTGTAGGACAGTGTGATTGATTACATACAAATTCAAGTTTACGCCGTTTGCAGGAAACATCATCACAAACCGGCCTTGTACAGTTATATTATTAAATGCAACGTTCCTGCTGAGTTCGAGTCATTGTATTGTGTTTAATTTACACATCCTGAAAGGATTTATTATGTGTTCTTTGAAGGTTTATAACAGGTCTGTCCTGCTTCGTTTTCACATAATCCTATACAGTAGCTACATCACGTCAGTGTGTGATTAGAGATTCGGGAGCTCGTCGTGTTGACATGGTATTATGTGGTCTTCAGGAACAAGCCTGCAGGATATAAAGTAATGACTTTGGAAATGGGATAAGTGTGCCGAAGGTGTGCACTTATATTAAATGATTCAACTGTTTATTTTGGTTGTAAAGCCATTACAAATTATTGCTTTGTAATCTTAGAGTGTATATGAGAGAGAGAGGGGGTCTGGCATGCAGACAGTTTTTACAGCATCAGTGCCAAAACTCTATGAAGGATTATCACTGGGTGTAAACGTGCACAGTGAGTGTGTAGTGTGCATCAAGTGTGCTTCAGTAGTGACTAAGAGACCTAATATCAACTTTGTATAAAGGTACATCATGAGTGGGACAGCGTCTGATGATTAAGCTATAAATATAACACACAGTTAAATAAGATTCATTCATTATATTATTAAATCTTCACTCATACACTTATTTTCCATGTTGGTAGTTCTTCCCAGCCAGGGAAGAACATTTTGGGCACTGGGCCAAAGCATCCAGGGTTCACACAATATATATGGGGCAATTTAGAGCAGCCAATTCACCTTGAATCCATGTTTTTGGAATGTGGGAGGAAACCGGAAAACCTGGAGACAATGCCGGCAATGGGGAGAACATGGTAAACCGGTTTGGGGTTTGTACCTGGATCTCCACCGCCGAGTGCGTGATGTGTTAACAACTATGCCGTGGTGCTGCCACCTATTCAGTCACCATATCTATTTGTATCTGGACATTTTAAAACTGCCTGTATTTAGAACCAAACTTTCACATTCGATCAAAAACTCTGCACTGCAGCCATAAAAATAACGATTGGCTCCCCAGTAGATCCTTAAAAACCAACATCTACTCTTCGTTTAAATGAGAAGTGAGAATGACCACGAAACCATTTAACAGGGCAAAAAGGGGAATTAAAACTTAAATTATTCCGTTTGCACAAGGTTCTAAAGTGAATTTGTACCTTGAGGACAAGCACTGAGCTGAAAATAATTAGTGTGAAAGATCTTACAGTGTAATGAGTATAATGCAGTTATTGTTTATGCATTGCGAGCTGATTTTACCTTCATGAGGTAAGTCATGAACAGAGCTTTTTGTTAACCACAAACTTTCCTTGTGAATAATAGGATGCTGTCAACATTGCTTTGCTCGTTCTGCAACCCTTGTTCAATTCCTTGTCCATGTTAACTGTGAACTGACACTGTGTACTAAAGCGGTACAGTACAAACCGATCTTGTAGCTACTTGTTTAGCCTTTTTAATCTAAATCGCGTGATCTGGCCACATGAGGCAGGCTCTGAATTACACCGAGGACGATTTAAGGAGAGCAAACAAGCTTTATTTCCATGCCTTGTCGAATTTGGGGTGTGTTGAAGAATAAACCAAAGTGGAAATGGACTGTAGAGAGCGTAGAGCTTAAACGTAATTTCATACAAGACCTTTGCAGGTTAAGCTTTTTTTTCTTTCTTTTTTTTTTTGTCATGTACTATAAATGGGAGGTAAATATCAGTTTTACAACCTTAGGCTGAAAGACATTTCAGTTATTGCTATAGTTTTCCTCATTCACCTTCATGTAGGTCCAATTTGTGTTGTAATTTATACATTTTCCCAGTAACATGAACAATTTTTGCTAATGCGCTGATAGAATTCTGGAAATTTCCAAGTATCTGATCACTGTGGATCTTTTTAAATAATACTTGTGATGTTTGCTGAATCTCAGAATCCTCCGATCGTTCTAAAACGTCAACTCTGCACCGTTAAGCTCTTTTACTGAGACTACAATGCAAGGGGCAGATTCTGCCTTCACAGCCACATCTGCAGTACCGGGCATGCCGATAAGAACCAGCACAGCCCTGCTAATCTGCAGGTCCACCCTTAAGACAGGCCACTACACCCAACAACGCCCAGCTTTACGCCCAGTTCAGAACGGCCTTCAATTAATCTTTGTTTTAAATATAGTTATTTAACTAGTTAGTTGTGGTTGTGTGTCCTGAGCAGCGTTAACATTTGTGTAATCGAAAGCAAGTTTTCATGTTCTTATGTTTGTAAACGCTTCTCCTGATGGAGCTTGTTGCATGTTTCATTGTAAATTCTTTGGCTTTTGGTTCGTCGCATTTTTGTGGCTGTAATGCCTTTACTAGTCTTAAAGGACTGAACACACAGTACAAAGAGCATTTGTATAGTCTGGCATGAATGTTGGATGTGAAAGCCTGGCTCTACGATCACATTCCAGGGCCTACTTTAAACGTCACGTGTGGTTATAAGCTTTTTAAAGGCCACTGACATTTTACAATCAACTCCAGTGATGGAAAGTATCGTTTGGTTCACCTGTCTGATCAATAATTACTTAAGCCATTAAATTATTACTTTTGAACAATCATTGTGGAAACGGCGTGTTCTTGCTGTAGCTGTTTGGATGGAGCTTGAGGCTTTTTATATACATTTAGAACACATATATCAATGAAAAAGGAAAGAAAGTTATAATTAATATGTTTTAGTTTGCTATTGTTTTACACACCATATAAGGGCAATTCAGAGCAGCCAATTCACCATGAATTCAAGTTTTTGAACTGAGAACATGGAAACTTCACTAAGAATGATATTCGGACCTAAATCGTCAGTGCTTTATGTCGCATGTAGCGATTACGAAACATACATGAAACCAGGAGCCTTTTTTTCTATGGGATGGGTGTATGAACAGCAGAAGTGCAATTGCATTATGACCAACGAGCAGAACCTAAGCTCATTTTTCATTTACAATGATACCAGAAAAATATTTATGCAAGTTTATTTCCTTTTGGCAAAATTCCAATAGTTACACAATCAAAAAATAAATAGGGCCGGTGTTAATTGGTGGTTAGAGAACCAGCCTTGTGACTTCAAGGCCCCAGGTTTGATTCCCAGTCCCATCAAGTACTACGGCTAAGGGCACCTATAGAGTATGTGTGTGTTTCACTTCACAGTGATGGATTAAATGTGGAGGTCCAACTCCAATGTGGAAAATCTAGCACTTTAAATAAAGTCAAACCAGTGAAGGAATTAAGTTTGGGGTGTTTGTAATAAAGTTTTTTATTCAAAGAGGTTCTGATGAACTACAGCAAGCCAGGAACATGAAGGCACCAGAATTAATACAGACAAAATGAATGCAAATGTATGATAATGTATGGAGGGATTGGTAGCTCAGTGGTTCGGGTGTTGGACCATCAATCTGAAGGTTGGGGGTTCAAATCCCAGGTCCACTAAAGTTACCAATGTGGGTCCTTGAGCAAGACCCTTAACCCTCATTGCTCCAGGGTCCTGTATCAGCCCTTTGTTCTGACCCCAACCAAGTTGGGATACCTGTAAGTCGCTTTGGATAAAAGCGTCAACTAAATAACTAAATATTTTTCTTATAGAAAGCGTCCCAACTTTGCTTAAAATATAACTTATTACTTATTACTGAAAACATAGGTGTAGATAATCAGTGTAGATTCTACCTTCTGGAAAGAGAACGAGACTGATGATGAATGTGAGTGGAGCATTAGCATCCTGCTTTCATCCTCCAGCTGTCTGACATACAAAGGAACAGAGGCCAGCAGGTGAATTCATCAGAGAGAGAGAGAGAATAAGAGTGAGGGAATGCGAGAGAGTGCAAAATAAAAAGAGAAAGACATTATGCCCCGCTAGGTGGCGCTGGAGATTACAAAAACAATTAGATACTGTATGAAAATGAATTGAGGAATTTAACCCAACCAAACAAAGCACCACTATGAAGTTCACATTTCCACCCTGTGGAGTTCTGTAAACACAGTTCAGTGGCGACTGGTGGTATTTTAAAGAGGGGAAGCTCATTATACATCATACAATTTGAATCCCGATCAGGGGGGAGTTTCCATGTTCTCCCCGTGTCCCCATGGGTTTCCTCCGGGTTCTCCTGTTTCCTCCCACATCCCAAAAACATGGATTTAAAATAAATTGAATGCTCTAAAGGCGACACGGTGGCTTAGTGGTTAGCACATTCGCCTCTCAGCGCTGGGGATTCCCGGTTTGAATCCCAATCTGGTTGGAGTTTACATGTTCTCCCCCATGTCTGCGTGGGTTTCCTCAGGGTTTTCCGGTTTCCTCCCACATTCCAAAAACATGAAGGTAAATTGAATGCTCTAAAGTGTGTGTGTGGATGTGTGTGTGCGACGATAGATTGTTGCCCTGTCCTGGGTGTATCTGCCCAGTGCTCGAGATGTTCTCCCCTGGATGGGCATGGGGAACCACACCGCGACCCTCATAGAGGATGGATGGATATTTAAAGTGATCTATTTTTTTTGATTACTGTGCTTATACACAGAGGAATTTGTCCTCCACATTTAACCCATCCGTGCAACACACAAATACACACACTGGTGAAGTGAGCACACGTGTCCGGAGCGGTGGGCAGCCTTGTAGCAATTGGAGTTAGCTACCTTGCTCAAGGGCACTTCAGCCATAGTACTTGGTTGGACTGGGAATCGAACCGGCGACCTTCAGGTTGCAAGGCTGGTTTCTTATCAACAATCCTAAAACTGCCCGTATTTTTACATAAGGCGGCACAGTGGCTTAGTGGTTAACACGTTTACCTTTCAGCGCTGGGGATTCCTGGTTCAAATCCCAATCTGGGTGGAGTTTCTATGTTCTCCCCGTGTCTGTGTGGGTTTCCTCCAGGGTTCTCTGGTTTTCTCCTACAGTCCAAAAACATGGATTCAAGGTAGATTGAATAGAGTGGCTGAAAACGCCAGTAAACCTAAGCGGAAGATAATGGATGGATGGATTTATACATAAATTCTGTCCTCTGTTCCCTTTTAGGAAATTGACAGAGGTCAGAACAAAGTCATATTTGTCATATTTAGATTTTGTGAACTCCCTATAATTTTCCTTGTTGAATAGTTCACTGCTCTCGTCATGTCCTCTAAATGATAGCTCCTGCCGGCTACATAATAAATTAAGATTCGCTACAAAATCATGGTATTTATCCAATGACCAGCACATTTCTTAGCACTGAATAGAACAGTTTCCCATAGAAGTTCATGTAGTTTATATATAGAGTGTTTTTTACAACAGTGAGTTGTCACGAAGCAGCTTTACAGTGTTATGAGCCAAAATCACCAAAGAGCAAGCCAAAGTGACAGCGGCAAGAAAAAACGCCCTGTTATGATGTTTTTTGAAAACAATAAAAAATTGAGAGGTCCAAGGCTCATTGGGGGACTCATTCTCCTTGAGCGGCTGATTTTTCAGAGAGCTGATGTCTGATGTCAAAAATTTTAAATAAAATATTTAAGTCCTTTGAGTCCATCCTCGCACATCAGTCGATTAGTAATAAGCAGCTGGTTGTGAACAAACATATCTTTTAGATAAACGTGTTCCAAAGCATTTGTAGTCAACAAAATATTAGCACAGCTGAACATAATAGACCATTTCATTTTTTTTATATTTTGGGTGAAGCTGAGCTTCGCTTGCAGTCTTAATGAAATCGCCACTAACTGAATTGTGCAAAGTTGGCAGAAGTACTGAAGTCTGTTACTTAATTAAAAGTTAAAGTTTTTAACGCAAGTAAAAGTATAAAAGTCCATCCACTATCTTTATTTACCTGAAATCCATGTTTTTGGAATGTGGGAGGAAACCGGAGAACCCGGAGGAAAACCCACGCAGACACGGAGAGGACATGAAAACTCCACCCAGATCAGGATTCAAACTGGGAGGCGAACAAGCCAACCACCAAGCCACCGTGCCGCCCTAAGTATGTACAAAAGTACATGCACCTAAATGCACTTCAGTAAAAAGTAAAAGTAATTATTTAAAAATCACTGAATGACATTTTAACAGGGTATCCCTTTTGTCCAAATCAAAGGTGCACAAGCACAATCACATAAAAACATGCAGGAAACTGCTTTAGTTTATTATTCCTCGATTTATATACTCTGTATTCACTGCTCAAAAA
>JAOUQT010019380.1:0-11850 GCA_025769995.1 Xyliphius kryptos | reverse complement strand
AAACAAGATTACGCTTTACTTAAACTCTGTAAAGAGCATTTATAAACTATTATAAGTCATTATGTGTGTCGTCTTTATATAGCTTTATGTCACTGGTCTCTATAATAAGTTATTGAACAGTTAAAATATATAATTTATAATGCATTATATCACTTTGTGTTATAAAATGTTCTTCTATCACTTCTATGAATGAGGTTATGTAAATCCATGGACTTTAACTAAGGCTTATGACAAGCATTATAAAGCATTATAAATAATTTATAAAGCAATAAAAATGTGCCAATAATGCTTTATGAATAGATTAATAAATGAATAAAGATTTATGTAAAGTGCTACCATCATTGTTTTCTTATGTCCAAACTAAAAGGCTTAGAATTTAAAGCATTTTTCATAATCAAAAATGCTTTTCGTTTAGATGAGAACTTGGTTTTTAAGACATGACAGAACCATATGACATTCTGTGAATCAGAGAATGATTGATTGTGATTGGTAGAACTCAAATGGGTAGTGAAAGAGATTCTAACAAGTTCTGTACTGACATGAACGGCAGGTTTAAAGCAAAAAGACAAGACAACAACAAAATATATGTTAGAGTGAATGTATTCTTATAATCTTTTAATTTAAAAGCATTTTGGAACAAGACCAAACAGTACATTTAAACAAAAGCAAAAATGAGTATGGGGGATTTTCTGGTTTACGTAAATGTGAAACATTTCAACAGCAGTGTGTAATGGTCTGCTGCTTCAGCTTCTAGTAATATAATAAATCTGTTAAGGCCTCCTAATTTGTACTACAATGCTCTCTTTTTTCTGGACTATTTCTTTCGGTGCGTTAAGGGCATAGGGGCAGAGGACATGAGATAGTGTGCATTATCAAGAGAAGTTTTTGACTTGAAAAAGACCACAACATACATCTATAGATTGCTTTGAAATGATCAGTTAGCATGTTATCTTTACCTCAAATATAAAATGCTTTTATGTCTATTTAGTTTGTTCAGTTGTCTGTTTGTGGAGTTAAATTACCCCACATCGCATTACAAAGTTGGCCCAATGTTTAATTTTACTTACGTAGTGAATTGCTATTATGGAAAAAGACATGTGACCTAGGTCTTGTGCTCCAGTGTGCTGGCTGTCCTGTTTTTATAAACATGTAACATGTTGTTTGCTTGTGTAAATATGGGGTTTATTGTAAAATAAGATGGTATTAGTTTTCTGTGCAAATTTTATGTAATCATATGAAATATGAAATACAATGCATACATGGCAATGCCATCTCCTAGTAACATGCAAATCTGATCAAATTGTCGGCATCTTTGCTATAACAGAATTTTACTTTACTGTTTAATCGTTTTCAAATTATTTAAATATCTAATCAAATTTCCTATGAAAACTGGATCATAATTTTTAAGGCTGATCAACGATGAGAAGGTTGACATAAGTTGAAAGGAGCTTTGTGTCAACTGTGTGTATCTTATTCTGATGATGGCCTGCTTTTTGTGGATTTAAACATGATTATTATAAGCATTTTATACTTTTTTAAAGAATCATTACATTTACTCCGATCTTAAAACTGACTTAACTGATCAATCTAAATCTTAAAGATTAATCTAACCCAAATTAGTAGGTTTATTTAAATTTTAAAAACATGTTAATGTAATATACATTTATTGTGATGTGGTCTTCTAACAGGTGATTCAACATATAAATCTAAGTTTGATTATTATTTGTGTATGTTAATCTTTTAATCTTGTGAATCTGTATTTATTGAAACACACACACACACACACACACACACACACACACACACACAGCAATGGTCTCTCTCAGAACTGCCCAAAGCCCTGCAGCATAATAGTAATCTACGCTCTAAGCTCCACTTCCACCCATCCTTTATCCAGAGCACTACCCTGAGGTGATGAAGTCTTCCTTGCTGAGTGTTTGCAAATGTCTGAAGTACTTCAGACTGGAATGCTTTTCAGACTGAGAGATAAGTTGTGTGGGGGAAGTGACCAAACATAGGAATGCAGGCTCTGTGTGTTGTGGGATTGAGGGGGTGCAGAAAACCCTGTAAAAAATGTCAAATGCTTGCTTTTTGCGTTGCACAAGAAGTGATTTTAAACCCTTTCGTTTTCAGTTTTGTACTAGTTGTCATGTCCTTCTTTTGTAGTGCAGTACATTTTATGGTTTTTCTGTCCAAATCTTTTGCATTGTACAGTTCCTTTCTCTCTCTTATTGTTATTGTACTCATTTATTTTTGTAGATTTAGTGCAGTGTAAGCAGGTTTATTCAGCTTTGAAGTAAACAAAGTATACACATTCCCATGCAGTCTAAAACAACCAGACTGAGTGAGTAACATTTAGGAATAATAAGGCAATAAGGAATGAGAGGAAAATTACCAGAAAGTAGGTGGTGATAAAGTGATAAAGTGATTCATTTTGCCTACTGTGCTTACACACAGAGGAATTTGTCCTCCACATTTAAGCCATCCGTGCAGTGAAACACACACAAATACACACACTGGTGAAGTGAGCACACGTGCCCGGAGCGGTGGGCAGCGTTTTATACGGCGCCCGGGGAGCAATTGGGGTTAGGTGCCTTGCTCAAGGGCACTTCAGCCATAGTACTTGGTGGGACTGGGAATCGAACCGGCGACCTTTAGGTTACAAGGCTGGTTCCCTAACCACAAGCCTACAACTGCCCACTGATGTGATAATGCACGCCCTTTCATGCCTTGTTACTTTTATAAAATGGTTACAAACACGCTATAAAAAAGTAATTCTTGTGACCAAATTAGAAACCGAAGTTTATAAAAAAATATTAATTTATTGTATATCACACATTTGTACAAATGGCTCAGCCAGTCAGATTAAAGCACCAGAACTACCTGTTTTATAATCAGACTTTTAAAGCTTAAGATGCTTCTTTTACTTTGTTGTACTTTCTCCCTATTATTTCAGTTTATTTTTCCTTGGTACCTTCTATTGTATAAATTGATTTGAGAGCAGACAAAACAAATTATTAATGTTGTGTGTGTGTGTTTTTATTTGCAGCATGTGACTGTGACCCCAGAGGAATTATAGAGCAACAGTGTAACAAAGTCACAGGTCACTGTATATGTAAAGAGGGTGTATCTGGCCCCCACTGTGACACCTGTGCTCGTGGATACTTTGGCGAGTTTCCACAATGTGAGAGATGCCATCAGTGCTTTTCAGAGTGGGACTTGATTATACAGAACCTCAGTAACCAGACCCACAGACTACTACAGCGAGTCATCAGCATTAAATCCACTGGTATCACAGGGCCTTACCAGCAAACCATTGACAATGTGGAGAAAAATGCCAACTCTATTCGGCATTTACTGGCACAGAATCCAGCTGCAGAGCCCCTAAATGAGATCCAGAACCTGCTGCAACAAGCTACGTACGTAACGCAGACCCACAGTGGTACCACATTCCATGCAGCCTTATATAATCTCTGTATATCTTAATGCAGCTACACATTCTACGTCCAAAACATCTTTTATTTATGCCCACAATATTTAAATACAGTATAAGAGCAAGTGATGAATTTAGAATTAGTAACTGGCAGTTTTCTTTGACATCATTTGACATCCAGGATTAACACATTTTTCTCTTGGGTACCTGAACAGATAAATTATCAGCCGTAAACAATAAGAAGTTAAACAAATGTATTAGACTAATTGCCACCAAATTATGAATATACATGACTTGGTTCCATGCACTTCACTCTGTGTGCACTAAGATAAGCTCTAGAACCCCTGCAACCATAATTTGGATAAGAAGCTTAGTGAAGAAAACATTTTTGTCCACATTGTCTCTGCAGCAGACTGTTGACAGGGGACTATTTACTTAACAGAATGGAAACATGACTGCTTGATTTAAAGCAGGCTCAGCATGTCAGAATGTGTTCTGTTTGCAGATTTCTATTGACTGAAATGAATGAGAAGTTGAATCAGACAGAGGAGGTTATGTTCCAAATTTCATCGGAGAATAATATTACAGATTCTAAGCTTGAGTCTCTCAGTAATGATGCTCTGAAACTACAACACACTGTAACGGAGCTACAACAACAGGTGGAGTTCATTAAGAACTCAGATGTACAAGGTCAGGAAAACTTTATTAATTATTATTATTTCGATTATTAACATTATTGCCTATAATATTTTTTTTTCCATCTCCAACTTTCAGGCGCATCAGAGAGTGTGAAAAAGTACCTTCTGCAGTCTGAAGCTGCAGAGATGCGTGTAAATGCTTCAATCACTGATCCAGATAGTCCGCTGGAGAAATCTGCTGCACTCCGCAGAGACATTGAGGCGATAATGAACGAGACTAAGGATGAGTTTAACAACAAACAGGAGAATCATACCAAAGCACTGGACAGTCTAGCTGGTCAGCTCGAAACTCTGGACCTGTCTGAATTAAGTGAGATGGTGAGAATCTGCCACTTTTAATTATCCACACGTTTTTTGTTTTAAATCGGTGTTTAAACAAATCAGAAAAGGCTTAATTGAGTGTCATTTAGAAAAAATAAATGTAATATAAAAACAGGCCTTTTAGTCTTTATTTATGTAGTGTGGATTAACACAGCAAAAGTACTTTGAAGATTGCAAATCAAATAAAGATTACATTTAAATTCACATTCAGTCATTTAGCAGATGCTTATATTCAAAGCGACTTACAAATGTAACAGATCTCTGTAAGATCTCTATATGTAACAGATCTCTGTATGAAGAACAACTGTAAGATGTTTTAATGTGGATGTACTCTTAAAATTGCTGTGACATCTTTAGTTGTTTTTACCAACTGGTTCACTCGTATGGTAAAAAAAAATCTTTTTGTGTTACCGTCTTCATCTTTACAGACACTAGACTTACATCAGCTTTGTAGCTGTCAGTGACTTTTTGTTAGAGGTGTCCCTTTTGTCTGACACCTTGTCAGCAGTTGTTAAATTAGGTTAGCCTAATCATCATTGATTGTTCCTTAACTTGTGAGTTCTCAGTGTCTCTACTTAATCTAATCAGGTCACCAAAACGGCTCGTTCCTGCAGATTCTTTCTGTACGACATTAGGAAGATCAGACCTTTCTTAAATGAACAGACTACTCAGATGTCAGTCCAAGCTCTCATCCAATATCACCAAACTGAATTATCATCAAGTTTGTTTTTCCCTTTACTAATGACTTTTCTTGTTCTCTCATTTGTAAGTCGCTTTGGATAAAAGTGTCTGTTAAATGTATATGTATATGTACTCGTTCTCCCTTTTTTTGCCCTTTATATCTAACAGTAAATACACTAATAGACAGGTAACACACTGTCTACTAGTACTGTTTGCAACCTGTATGCATTCTCAAACAGAAAAAAATGTTAAAATATCCAATAAATATTAAAAAGTGAAGTAGATAAAGTATAGCAAATTAAGTAATTTGTAACTCATTACGCCTGGCGTTAGTACTAAACTAGGTTTTGGTGTAATGCAGACCTGTGGTGCCCCTGCGGGGTCAGAGACATGTGCTGATTCTCCATGTGGAGGCCTTGGCTGTGTGGATCCTGAAGGAAACATGAAATGTGGTGCAGATGGCTGTAATGGTCTTACCACACTGGCACATAACGCCTGGCAGAAATCCAAAGACTTTGATGAGGAAATAGTCAGCGCCATGCAGGAAGTGGAGCAACTTTCCAGGATGGTAAGGAATTGTGCAAAGGGGTAACAGGGTGTGTTGAACCTCTTCATGTAGAGCTGTTGTTGTGTATTTAGGTGACTGAAGCCAAGTTGAAAGCAGATCGCGCCAAACTAAATGCTCAGGAGGTTCTGTACAAAAGCAATCAGACCAAACAACGCCTGGACGACAGCAATGAGGAACTCCGCCGCCTCATCAAGCAGATTCGGGACTTCCTTACACGTATGCTTACACTTAATAATTACTCTTGTAAATGCACTAATCACTTATACATTAAATGGTTAGTGGACCAGAAAAAAGGACAAGTACCAGTTTACACACGAAGGTAAAACAAAAAAAGTACCCTAGTTACAATGTACTCTGTTAAAAGTTCTTTTAATACATTTGCTAATACATCTTTAAGCCGTACACTATTTCAAATTATTATGCAGAGCGGTATTCACTCACAGGGTAAATATACTGTACATAATAAACTAACTTTATAGTAAACTGCAATGAAATCTGAGATTTATGTGTATATTCACTCTAAAATTGTAGTAGTAAAATATTCTTAAAAGGACCATTATGTTATTTAAACAATCAGATCAACATTAACATTAACCATAGGTAATTCCAGGCGATGTTTTTCCTTTCTAAATGAAAAAAATACAAAAATACGGGTTTAATTTGACGTCATATAGCTGTGTACGTTACCTAGAGCTGTTGGCTGCGTTTGCGTTTAGTACAGGCTAAGTTCATATCCGCAGTTTCAGCGTGTGCATTCGTGTTTCACTTAATATTTCTGCAGAGTGCAAGATTTCAGAGTTAGCGTTTTTAGTATTCTGTTAAACAACCAGACGCAGATCTTAATTTAAAAGCTCGGCGGCACGATGGCTCATTGGATAGCACCTATCAGCACTGGGGATTCTCGGTTCGTGTGCAAATTTGGGTGGAGTTTTCACGTTCTCCCCGTGTCTCTCATGTAACACCAAGAGAAATTGCCTCACGAGGAACTGGCTCTTTTTGTCCCCAGATGCAACATAGTTTTACCACTTCTGTATTTTTTTTAAGTATGGTTAAGTTGAAGTTTTAATAACTGATTCTACTATAAATAAAGCAAGAACAAGTAAAATAAAGAAAAGTGACTATTTGAAGGAAAGACGACTCCCAACTGATTCAAGAAGTTTGTTTGAGACCTGCTAGCTTCCGGTCTATGCTGTGTTCCTTCACAGACACAGTGCGCTGGTGATAACAGCTATAACATGTCTAGAGGCAGCGCTAGGTAGCAGCTTATGTGGGGCTGCCATCTGCCTGTCAGTTTACGTATTTGGCTCATCCACCGCAGTCAGCGAAAACAACACCGATATGCAGGGAAGTTGCCATTTTAATGACTGTTGGCTGGAAAACGACAAATATAAGCCAAGGAAAAAACCCACAAGTAGCGTGCTGCAAAGTCTGCAAAAACTTATTTTGCTTTAATTTCTTCTTCTTCTGTTATTACCAAAGCCGATTCTGGTTGTGTTTACATAAACATAATACCATCTCTTGCAGTGTGACAAAAAGCAAATCAATAATTTTAAGCATATAAATGCTGTCAACTCACCCCCAACTTTAACATACTCAGTAACTGTTTGATCAAATTAATGGTTCGTTAAAGAACATTGGTATTTAAATTGTGTAAAATTGACACCAATAGATCCATATTTCTCAGTAGCATAGAAGAATACTTTTGTGATGTATTGATTATCATCGAATCGCTGTTTTGAGATCTCATTGTTATCATTAATTTACCACCGCTGAAAGGTGCTGGAAAAACTTTAAAATGGGCCTTGAAAGGGCTTGAAATTTTCCATTGTAAAAGGTGTTTGAACCCTGTAAAACCTTCCAAGGGTCAAATGGTTCTACGTTCCATGTTAAAAGTTTGCATATGTGCTACAAAATCTACATACTCTGCTGTTTTTGTTATATTTCATATGCTGCTAAATTAAAATGTAAAATTGTTGAAAATGTTTATATTTACAGTTGTGTCTATATATAATAGTGTGCACTATATATTCTATAGTTATATCTATATTATATATATATTAGTTTATTATCATTTTAAAGTATAGTATTCTGTGATATTCTGAGAAATGTCTATAATATATCTGTAATACGAATGCGTCTTCTTTGCTGGAGTTTTTTTTTTTTAATCTGTGCAATTTTTGCCATGTTCAGAGGAGGGGGCAGATCTGGAGAGTGTGGAGGCTGTAGCCAATGAGGTTCTACAGATGCAGATGCCCACCACACCAGCTCAACTGCATAACCTGACAGAAGAGATTCGTGAACGTGTGGCTGGTCTCTCTGATGTAGAGGAGATTCTGATTCAGAGTGCCGCTGATATTAATACAGCAGAAAATCTGCTTGTGCAGGCTCGCAATGCCAGGTCAGTAATCTTGATTATAAAAACAAATTTCCAAAAACTGTTTAAAAGTATTAATATCTAAAAAATGCAATATAAACTGAGTTGTCAATAATAACCTCAATTCCGTTTTTACATATAAACAAGTTAATAAAATGATTCCCACAATTCACAACACGTAACTTTTTTTTTTCCAATTCCTAAAACATCAAAGTTATATTTAAAGAAAAGTGTGATGTTACCCAGTAATAAACAGGTTGAGTTTCCTTAAAGTTTTTAATTTTTTATAAACGGACATGGCCAATTCATAAGTAAAATATGGTTTAATTGAAAGCATTGAAATATTTTTTTTTGTCCTTTGTTATGTTACATTAATGTTTATTTAAATTAACAATTTAGATGTTTCAGTCTTTATTGCCATTTTAGAAAGTGTGTTGTCACAAAGCAACTTTACAGATTTTAAACCCCTAAAGAGCAAGCCAAAGTGACAGTGGCAAGAAAAACTCCCTGTTATGATGTTATTTTTAGGAAGAAACCTTGGGAGGACCCAGGCTCAGTGGGGGACTCATCCTCCTTGAGCGGCCGTGCAGCATCAGTGTAGGATAGCCATGTACAGATTGTGTATAGGTCAATCCATGTTTGTCCATATAGTCCACATGTGTCCATATTAAACAATAGTCAAAATTCTATAAACTATATGAGTCCATCTTCCAGGATTTCAACGCAGTCAGTCCAAAAAAAATGCAAGTTCTTTTCCATAATCGTCGTACAAGCAGTGCTCAGACAGTGCCATAGACAAAGGGTCACAACTTTTCTGGAAATTGGGTTTGCATCACCATAAACTTTATAACATTTACATTACATTTAGTCCTTTAGAAGACGCTTTTAAAGTCAGTTGTTAACAAAAAACCTAATACACTGTAGTATAATAAAATTTGATCATTATCCAGACTAGCTTTTGGAATTTGTGTCAGAGCAAGTGCTTGTGGAATAGTTGCATTTTGAGATGTATTTTAAAAATGCTAAGTGACTCAGCCGTATGCACAGTATTGGGAAGATCGTTTCACCATTTAACTGTAAACGAGTCGGAGTGTATTTTGGAAAGAACAAAGTCACTATTATTATCATTGACAACCACCACAATTACTTTGTGCCTCACCATATACTTCATTCCTATTTTTAACATACTAATCATTGAACACAACATCATTAGAATTATTTATTATTATGTGTAGGACTGAAGCAGCAGATGTAATGAACATGACTAAGATGGTTCAGGAAGCCCTAGATCAGGCTGTAAAAGCTCAGACTACAGTAACGAAAGCTCTAAAACAAGCATCCAGTGATATTAAAGGAACCCAGGACCTGCTGGTGTCTGTAAGTACCTTCCTTGTTACACTTCATTTTACATCGAATTTAATATTTTTTGTCATACAATTTTACCATATACTATTATAGCTCAGTGATCGAGTTGTTTTTTATTTTAAATTATAAGTAAAGTCATATTCTGCTTTTTATGTTATTTGATCTAAAATAGAAATTTTTGTACTGTCAAACCTTGTCTAGAATTCAGTTGATTTGTTTGTTTTATGGGAAACAGGTGGCATCCGAAACAGCTGATTCTGAGTTTAAGTTAAGTAATGCTACCCAGAGGTTGTTGCAGTTAAAAAACGATGTAACTCTGCTGAAGGAAAAAGCCACAAACACCTCCATCTCCACTCAGAAGACTGAAAAAGATACAGCAAGTGTAAAAGATCTGACAGAGAAAATTGAAAAGGTTTCTGAAATTGTTTTTTCTCTCTCGCTATGTTAAAATGAAAGAAATTCTTGATGTAAATAAATACTAAAATTATGCCATAAAGTCATTGTATTAATGATTTGTATGCAGGAATTAAACTCAGAGCTGAAGGATAAGTATAATGTAGTAGAAAACCTTATCACTCAAAAGGCTCAAGGAGTTGCAGATGCCAAGAAACGAGCTGAGCTTCTTCAGCAGGAGGCCAAAGATCTTCTGCTGCAAGCCAGTAACAAACTGCAGCTTCTCAAAGGTTCTTATTTATAATTAGCTTTTTTTTGCCTCTTTTGTCTGTATCACTTTGTATATGTGATCAGTAATAGCATAACACTTTCATAATGCTTTTATAATTATCATAAGTCTTTGTTAATGTACATAGATGTTCATAATCATCCATAAAGTGTTATAAGAATATGCCTTAATAACTTAATAACACAATGTGACATAATGCATTATAAAATGTATATTTTACCTGTTAATTAACTTATTGTAGCGACCAGTGTCAAAAAGGTTTGTAACATTTGTGTTAAACAGATGCCTTATTTTGAAAATGACTTTATGGGTGCTTATAACTGCTAATAAACAAGTATCAGCTTCATTTCTATGCATTAGATAAAGTGCCGTCCTTACCTTTATGAAGGAAACTGCATCAATGTTGGCACATAATGAGTTATAAAAGATTATAGAGGCTCTTTACAGACTTTAAGTAATGTGACATCATCTTGTATAAAGTAAAAATGTCCAAAAAAAAATCTTACATTTATAAAAGTTAAGATTATAATGTATGTCATGTCAATTTGTGTTATAAAGTCTTATAAAATGATACTGTTATAACTTATGAATTATGGATATCTATGAACATAAACAGAGGCTTATGACAAATGTTATAAAGCATTATGAATGCTTTAGAAATCTTTGACTGCACTTATAATGCATAATGAATACCGTAATTATAAAAATTGTTACAAAATTAGGGATTAGTTTCTTTGAGGTTTTATTATTTTAAAACTAGCATTTTAAAGTTGTATACATTTTATGTTAAAATGAACTGTTGCTTGTTATATATTTATACTTTAATATTTACCTGCTTTAAATACATTTTGTTTTATTTATTTTTTCTCTTTCTGGACAGATTTGGAGAAATCATATGATGAAAATCAGAAGATTTTGGAGGATAAAGTTAACCTCCTGGTGGATATGGAGAAATCTGTTAAAGAACTCCTGCAGGAAATCAGTCAGAAAGTCACTCTGTATAGCACCTGCTTATTTTAACTCCATAGATTAAAGAGTAACCAATGACATGTTAGATAAATACAATTATTCAATATATTAGTATGGAATGTAATAAATTGAAATTGGTTTTTAGTAAAAAAACAAAAAACTAATGTAAAATCCACTGTAATTTTGTACCCATTTATTTTTATATTTCAAATTCAGATAAACACTTCATGCAACCAAACTGTAAAGTATTACTCTATTTCAAACACAATTTTTTGGTTATGCTTTACTTGCTGATATTACATGTGTAATGAAAGTCAAGCCAATTAAATAATTTTGGCTGCATGCTAAATATTCATGCTAAGATTAATCGTATTTTTAACATGTACAGATCAAAGCATTGATTGCATTGAAACATGTAGTTAAAATGAGAGAAAGGTGAAATGGCTTTGACTGTATATAACAACCAGGCATAGCATGACCTCTAACAGGTGCAGTGAATAACACAGATTTTTTTTTTCTTAAAAGCATCTGAAATTTGGAGGGATTTATCAGGCAGCTATATAAATACTTAAAGTTGATGTGTTTGAAGCAGGAAAATTTGCAAGTGTAAGGATTTAAGTGCAAATATGCATGTTCAATTTTAAAACATTGGAAATTACTTCACCAGGTATTAGGCACAACGCATCGAGCAGATGAAAAATTGATTCGACATAGACTTCTCAGAGCATCTAGCAACAAATTTCTTCTTCAGCTCTATAT